>JAKSZP010010878.1:0-92154 GCA_022478985.1 Massospora cicadina | reverse complement strand
ATACCTCAGCTCTACTACCATCAGAAGAATTGGCTTTGTGTACCAATTGCTATCTCCAAAGCTTTTTCCATCTGGCCATATACCACCTCCTATAATTAGTCAGGTTGCATCACCATGATGTATCATAACAACTAGGACTTACTCAAACCCTAAACTTCAATGTTGTCAACTTTTATAATGCAGCCTCCTTTGTTCATTACAACTGGGAAGCAATGTCAATAACCATTAATTGATCAATGAGGCTTTCAATCAGCTCACCATGCTGGATTGTGAAATTTTGGGATACCTTGAAGGTCAGCTTTTTCTAAAAATGCAGTTCTTTGAGGATTCCTGGAACCAGTGCCTTAATCATATTTTAGACCTTTTATAGTTCCTCCAAAAACTCTAGCAGTAGTTAGCTTCCCATGATATTACTCTGGAAGTCAAGGGCCAGAAGGTGCCAGATGAGCCAAAAGGTCCCTGCGGGCCACAAGGCCCTTTCAGAGCTGTGGTGCCTACACTTGAAATTTTAACAACCCATGGAAACAAGACATGCTTATGGAGCTTGCTGCCTTATAATATAAAAATGCAACGTGGCCCAAAGCTGCAAGCTTCAAGTAGATGGAGTGCCTCTCAATATCAGAATTTGATTGAGGCCTTGTTGGATAAAATGATAACTTCAGTGATTTCTCCAAGCTCACAAATGGTTGCATCACTCAACTTAAAACCTGTTGTGGGTTCAAAACCTGTTTGGGCAACTTTGATAGTCAGAAGCTTCCCCAAAGTGCCAAGGTTTAAATGCTAAAGGATCAGGTTGCATATAAATCCTCCATTATCTCTCTGAACAGAAGTTGGGATGACATCCAGGAGGATCTGGAAGGATTAATATGACATTTTAGTTATCAAGCTCCTCACAACTATGCGGAAACTGATATCTTTGAGCCTGCACCAATTCCTGAAATCAATACTCTTTCCAACCCTCTTGTGACTAACTTTAAGCCTAGTTCTAAGGAGAAGTTCACTTCAGGGCAAAAAAGTATTGCCTCCTTCCTGTACACTTATAAAAGCTCAATGGATGAGGCTATGGAATGGTGGAAGGTGAAGCATATCCATTCCTGCTTAGATAGTACCGCTGGGAGTTTATGGCTCCTCATCTAAAGGAATTCCACACCTAGGAATAGGTCTGTACTGAATTCATCCAGAAATTATAAAGCAACCAATCCATGACCAATCAGAAGCAAGCGTTCAAGGCTTTTTATCTGAACAAAGAAAAAATCTAGTTAATTTTTCCAGTCAATTTTATATCCAAGTGCAACCTTTGGTAACCACTAATTTCATTACCTTGAATGATGTCATAACCAAAGTTATCTCCGCGTTAAAATATCAATATAAAGCCCAAATGCACATGATCATCCAGAAGAATAGCTTCAACTGCATCTGATAAATTAAGTAGGCACTTAATGAAATCCCTGCTTCTATCTTGCATCCTAAGTCTATCACATTTACTTCCTCCAATTGCCCCTGGGTCCACACTGTGAGAACCAGACGGATTCTCATTCTTGATGTTCCTACTGCAATAAATTCCACAATAGCCCCTAATACTTGTTAGAAAAGACTTACCAAGGAGGTGGAAAAGGGTCATCAGCATGAAGGATGATGCATGACATGCTAACATCCCTGTACTGCATCAAAAATGTTTAGTGACCATTAATGAGCCTAGCATTGTTGTACCAGAAAAGATGAAATAGTACTTGTTGATAATAAAGACCCTAATACTTCTTACTCTTCTTCTGACAAATCTTCCATGTTCCTTGCTCTAACCCTAAAGTTCTGGAGCTTAGTCACATGCATCACTATTTAAGTCCACAAATCCTTGTCCTCACCATTGTCTCAATGGGTCCTCCATGAATGTCACTTTGTTCAATTTATTAAGTACATTAAGATTGCTTTAGAATTACACCATTACATGGAATGTGGCTTGGCTGGGACACAATGCACTATATTTATTAGGTCTTACTCCTCTCAGCCCATTTGCTTTGGGAAGATTTCTGTGAATACCATCGCCATTTCATTAGACAACCTGAGCTATGACCTTCTTTTAGTGACTCAGTATCTCCAAGGTTATTTGGCCATAGTGCACTATGATAGGGGATTATTATCCCTGCTGGGACACCAGCTCTCATTGGATTTTGTTACTTACCATGACGTTAATATGGAGGCAAAAGCTTGGGCTTGCCTTTTGAGAGCTAAGGCTTGATTGAATGACTTGATTATCATTTAAGGGATTCTCACATATGAATACACCCTTCTGTAGTAGATGACCATGAATGAATGCCAATCTATTTGCCTAAGAAAATCACTATATCACCAAAGTTCCCAGGTTATTGTTGACACCTGAGTTCATATCAATAAACCCTCTGGACAACTGCTTGAAATTCAGAGCCTGGATAACCCATCTGTTAAAAGTTCCTGACCTTTCCCAGAATTTTAGATACCACTTATTCTGGACTAATAATGGTGTTATTGGATAATCTCACTAATAAACCTAGAATAGAGAGGCCTAATACTCAAGCTACTTAGGTTTGATTCCCACCTTTAGAGGCTATCAAGGACATCTACAGCTTGGAAGTATATGGGATTTTGGTTTAGAATCACCCCCATCAGTAGCCCTAGTTGAAACCTTTATTGGGAAGGAGCTCACTAGTGAGCAACAAAACATGTTAAGAAAATATTGTGGAATGCTTAAATCTTTTTTCAACCTCTATCAAGAATTTAGAAAAATTGTAGGCGTGTTGTATCATGTGGAGATGAGGGACGCTCTTTCCATTTAGTTCTATCCCTACAAAAAAAGTAAAGTTGAAGAGGCTCAGGTGGCTGTTGAGCCAAGCAACTACTTGAATCTGGGCTAATGGTACCTTTGCGTAGTCCTTGAGACTTTCTCTTGTTAGTTTGAAAGAAGGATGGCAGCCATTGTGTTTTGATGGTCTATCAATGGCTTAACTCCATTACCAAAAGGGATAGTTACTTCTTGCCCAGGATTTATGACTCTCTCCTCTTGTTTTTTAGGTCACAATACTTCCAGCTATGGATCTTTCTAGAAGACATTGACAAGTAGATCTTGCCCCTGAAAACTGATCCAGATGTGCGCTCATAGCCAATGAGGGTCTATTTGATCCAACTGACGATGTCTTGGGGGCTTTACAACACGCCCTCCTCCTTTCAACGTGACATGTATGGAATATTAGGGGACTTGAAACTATCCGTTTCCTCAAGTACCTTGACAATATCACTGTCTTCTCACAAACCTTCAATAGTCATGTGGAACAACTTTAGGAAGTCTTTAACTGATTACAAAGTCATTGATAAAGCTTAAGACATTGAAGTGCTCTTTTTTACAATCCAAAATGGAGTCCCTTTGAAACGAGGTCTTGAAAGATGGCATCCAGCCCATCTCAGATAAGGTAGAATCCATAAATAAGATGTCACGCCTTCAGAGACTTAGTGATACTCAAATATTCCTGGGCATAGTGGGCTATTACCATCAATCTATCTCTCAGTTTGCCAACTTAACTGAGCCCCTGGTTTACCTTTTATAGAAGAATTTGCCTTTTGAGTGGCATCCTGAAAAAGAGCAGGCTTTTAGAATTGAGGTCTTTTTTATAAACCCATATTAGTTCATCTGCGCTTAAATGACCCTTATTGTTATTCAATGATGCTATTTACGTTGCTGTTGGGGCCATCCTAGCTCAGCATGATGAAAATCAGGTATATCACCCTGTGATATAGTCAGCAAAGCCCTGAGCAAGGCTGAATGTAATTATAATACAACTGAGTGTGAGTGCCTGGCTGTTTTATTGGCAATCAAGTATTTATGGCCCTAACTATATGGCACCCATTACATCAGTATTAATGACCTGATCCTCACTCTGATGGCTGCAGAAGATGAAGAGCCTGGATGGCCAATTAGCAAGATGGGCCCTAAGGCTTCAGAATTATAACATTAATAATGTCTATCATACAGGAACAATTCATCAGAACACTAATAGTCTCTCAAGGATGCTGGTACTTGCTCCCCTGACCCCCAAAGAAGACAGACTTTGCAATCCAATTGGATGATCTGAGCAATGGTAGTTGTAGACTCCTGAGATTCAGGCTATGTTCCAAAAAATGACCTAAGAAACTCAAGTTAAAGAGGGAAAGCTGTATAAAAAGATCAATAAGAAATGGCTCCCATACATCCATCCTTCCTCCCAAACTGATGTTTTCCTAGAAGAGCATATATTTGTGGGACATGAGGCAGCGAAAATGTTCCACAAATGTCTGAATAAACGATGCTACTGGGACCTAATGGACGGACCATTCAATGAGTTCTAGAGGCTTTTATGACTTGTCAATACTAGGATTGGTCCAGTCTCCAGTATCAGCATTCAGTCCTGGCTCCATTAGGCTTTTATATTGTCAGCATTAATGTAATAGGCACTCTGCCCACCAGGTTACATGGCCATAAATACATCCTATTGGTCATATAACATTTAACCAAATGAGCAAAGCAATTTCTGTTCCTGCTGCCACCGCAAAATCCAGTTCACGTTACTTATCTGATCAATTTCACACAGTATGGATGGCTAAAAATTTTACTTTTGAAAATGGATATATTTTACCTTGCAGTTAGTCCAAGAACTAACTTCGCTTTTTGGAACTAACCAGAGTTTCACCACCCCTTACAACCCTTTAACCAATGGGGTAGTAGAATGTGTTATGAAATCCTCATCTCTATCTTGTGGAAGATGACCGTCTCTGACCCTACCCTCTGGAACCATCACTTACCCAGCGCCTTGCTAGCTTACTGAATAAGCTATCACCAAATCATCAAGATGTCCCCCCTTTGAAGCTCTATATGGGCATGCTTGTTAGGATGGCTACATGTCAAGAGAAAACTAGCCTTTGACTGCTGCTGCTCTAGCATCCACAACAGCAGGCACAGACTACTTAGCTGCGCACCATCAGAATTAGGTGAGGGAATTTGGAGAGAAATTGTCAGTGGGTTGTCACAGTTTCCAACAGTTAGGTTTGTACTAGCACCTAAGGGTTCCTCTCTAAGTGAGGCCATTAAGTGAGACCCTTGGTCAGAATATACTTTTAAAAGAGCAAAACTGTGGATTTTAGTATAAAATTAGACAAAAATAAGTAAAATACAGGAACTTTTTGGGAATATAGTTTTTGGAAAAAAATTAAACAATAACCCACCACCCTACCTAGAGTAGGATGATGGGTTTTAAGCTTGGATGTGAGAAGGGAGGCTACTAAGCTGAGTTGCAATATTGAGGAACATATTCCAATTTTGAAACTGTTAATTAATGGTTTTGAGTCCAATTCTGCCTTGACAGTTCAGCCAATATTTTTAAGCTATTATTGGGCCATTTTCCAAATTTTAAATTTCTAATTTTGCTTTCTCAAGTTTAATATGAGAGTATTGGGTTCAATCCTTATTTTTGGGCTTTTTGTTTCACACTTTTTCTTGTTTTTGGCATACTAGATAAGTTTTCCCCAGTCAGGTTGATTCTGGTTGAGTTATTTGTTGGGGAACTGGCAATGGGAACCATGGTGGAAAATTCAGGTAAATTTTTAAAATCTACACAAAGCTGTCTGATTTTTTTAAAATGCTGCCAATTTATACACTTGAATAGGTTTGGGTTGAGGGGGGATGGGTCAAACAGGGAGGGGCTGTAACCACTGATTTCTCATCCAGGGTGTGCCTTAGGTCTGAGATTTGGGTGAGGGGCAAGGCCTTGGAGTTTGAACCTCTTTTTGCTTTAAAGGGAAGTACACCCCTGTCCAGAATGATGGCTGGAGCCAAGGGCCTTACAGTGCTCATTTACATAGTAGCATCCAGACCCTGCTCAATACCTCTATACCTGAGAACTCTGATTTGCCATAGGGCCTTAACTGATGAAATTGTCTGGCTTCAAGCCCTAGCCATGCAAGACATTGTCACCACCACAAAAATAGGAACATCCCAATTTATTGTAGGCCAACCCTCTTTACACACTTTTAAATTAGATGACCCCATTCTCTTTTATCACCACTGATCTTGAGGTTGACAGAACAAACGCTTCGTTATTTGGTCTAGACCTTATAAGGTCATTCATAAGGTGAACCCTGAGTAATCCATTGCTGGCATCAATCAGGGAACAGTGGTGAACTGAGTACATGACTGATTTCTTCAGCCTTATAACCCTTATGACAGAATCTTGATGGGGCAAGAAGGATTTTAGACACTGAGTGAGTTGAGATACTTACTCCAAAATTGAGCTTTAATAAGTCAACTCTTAAGCCATCATAAACAAATCCCTGTCTCTAAAGGCACTGATGAGAGTTTTATCAGGAAGCATCATGCGCATGAGAATAGATGGAGATGCTTGCAGGAATATCATCCCCACTTCCCAAACCTTGAGAGGCATGACCCCCACCATTAAGGTTATGAGGATAATGCACAACAATGAGGGTGCCTACCAGGAAGTCAATTCAGAAGATGTAAAAAAATATGATTGTACAGTGCCATGGAAGTCCTCAAGACACCACTTCCCCTCACATACTACAAATATTGTTACTTTATATCATGAAAAAAGAATATTTTGCCCCATCTTTTCATCTTTATTGACCTCTCCACTAGCTTACAGATTCAGTGCCATTTTCAAAATCTGGCTACAATCAAGAGAATTGATATTCTGAGAGCTACAGTTTGATTAACTTAATTTCTTTATATTATGCTATTATTGCCCCTACTGTGAAACAGCTCACATTTGTAAATTAAAAAAGGTATCATTAAAATCAAAGCTAGAAAATAGACAATGTTTAAAATGGCTTGTAAGGAATAAATTGATTGCTTTTTATTTGTAACTCATTCAAATAGGACAAATTTCTGCAGGAGATAGTATGATATACCTGCTAGATCTATAATCTAGGGATAAGTGCTGATATAAGCTGATCATGTATAAGAACACTTGGATGTTACAAAGACTCTTAACAGTCACTATTTTCTTGATGGCTAAATTCTTTTATAACAGTAGTTATGTCATGCTTAAAACTCCTTCATCCAATAAGCACAATTCTAGGTGAATAAAGAAGCATTTAGAAGGCTTTATATTTAAGGACGCCTGCTGTAACTAGTAACACTTGATAAATGTTTTTAGCACTAGTGGTGCTCAACCCAAAAGGGGAGCCAACACGCATCTAACACTTGATAAAATGTTATTGTTGTACAATAAAGGTTTAGTAAAAAGGTTATTTTAAAGTGCAAAGTTTTCAAGTAGTCTACTAATTAATCAGAAGTCCATTTGTAGCTTTTTAAAATCTTACTGACGTTTTGCAAAAGCCCTGTGGCATGAAAGTGGACTAAATATACTTTAATTTGTTATTAAAGCAAACTTCTTCCTATCATAGAGCAAACTTAATCATTTTAATAACTGTCAGCTAGGTCCATAGCAGAAATATACTTGGCCTAGCAAAGAGTCAGAAAAAGTCATAATTACAAAAGATTAGATAGCTATCATTTGAGTAAATAAGTTCATATATAGGTAGTCCATTACTAACCAATTTTTATAACTTAGAAAAGAACAGTGAGGGTAAATCTTAGGTACTTAAGAATGCTAGTAATAGCAAATTATTGAGGATTGGTCTTACTTCATAGCTACTTAGGCTTACTTGACTTTACTTTTTGTATATGATATAGCGCTTATTATTTTAGATTCACAATGTTAAAGTTGAAATGAACACCTTTCATTTTTCTTAAATTATATATATATATGTAGAGAAAGCGTTATTATACATGGTCAGTAGCTTAATGACCTATTTTCATTAAGAGCAAACTGAGCCTCCATAAAATTATGTTTAGGTATAACAGCTGGAAGAGATAATTTTTTCTTAAGTTTAAATCCTACTAAAATCACAAATACTATCATTATTCCTATTGGATACTATAATCACAAAGGCTACATGTCCTCTTTTATCTATCTGACTTTATAAAGAAAATTTTAATCAGTATAACTTGGGCTACTCTAAATAGGATTAAGTAATCTAGTGCAGGTGATACCTCATAACAAAAGAGATTTTCACAGCCTCTTTTTTAGTATCCAAGATGTATATGTAGGTAAACTTAAATGGTTACATTGAATTGGGTCTTACAGGAAGATTTTCAATGGACAAAGGGCGATGTTAAAATTTACTTTCCTACTATCAAGTATAGCTTCAAACAAACCTAAGGTCCTCAAACCAGTTTCACAATAGTATATGCATTATTTTCCATTTCCAGAAAGCAAGAACGTGATTGGGTTTTATTTTATCCAAGTTCTTTATCTTAAACACTAGGGGACACAATGGCATAAGAGAAAAAGAACCCTTTAAGTAGTGTACTATAATAAGTAAATCCTGTATAAACTAGTCATAAGTAACCTGTCAAAGCTCTGATTTTCCAGAGAAACTCCTTGTTTATTATTATATCATCTTCTTAACCCAAATATTTGATAAAAATTAAACTTTTATAATCCAATTACATCAAGGACCAACTATATCATAATCTATTTAATTAGTTAGAAACTAGGATAGTAATAATTAGCAATTTTATATTACTAACAAGCACTGGTGATTTACTATTAATTTTAATCAGAACAAGGTAATTTAAAGCCCTGACTTCAACTTAGTTAATGACATTACCAGAATGAGGTAATAGATTTAGAAAAGTGTGCTCAATGGAAGAAGAGTAAGAAAAATTTACATCTGTATCTTATAATTTTTTTGATTTTAGTTGTTTATTCTGAGGAAAATAAATGGTGGTAATATAGAAAATTATGTAATAAAATAATATTGTCAGTTTATAACATGGTGATTCTATCCCTTTAGCTGAAGATCCTAATTTGTTAGCTTTACTTGACAGTTATCATAGTTCTTCATCATGTGACGTTTTTTCTTAAAATAGGTACACTTTTTAAGAATTTCCTTGAATACCACAATTTTATGTGGCCAATATTGATTGTAGTTTAGAAGCCTTTGTCAGAGAAATGGGTTGAATCTCCAGAAAGGCCTATCTTGGCTTAGTAAAATTGATAAATCATGATTGACCCCTTTTATGTGGAGCTGAAGATAGGGTCAAGAAGCCAAGAGATACCACCATATTTACTGCAGTATATAATGTAAACAGTTTGTTATTTACTAAGAATTAGTTCTTTATAGAATCAACTACCATAATCATCTATAAACTCCTTTTGTAGATGTATAGTAATACTGTTTACTTTTAAATGAAGAACGTTTACTTTTAAGATAAATTTATATATATATAAAACCTTACCATGTTCCCAGTTTTAGCAAACCATAGGATAGGGACCAGAGTTTCTTATGTAGTGCTACTTAAACAATGTAGGATGTTTTTTACTTTCTGGCAGTCAGTGGCCCCTTCCTTAATTCTCTTATAAATAGAGAGGAAGAAAAAGATGTTCCCTCCTCTGATTTTTATCTTTTCTTACATTAGGCCCAAAACTAAGAACTTCTAGGAAAGACAACAAATCAGTATTAGAAGAAGCTATTCAACTATAAACTTTGTTATAAAATTTCTATATAAGCTTTATGTTAATGTATCACAACTTAGTGATGCAGGCATTTAATATTGCTCTTAAGTTCTCTCCAGGTGTTGAGTTGCAATGCTAGTAAAGGTCTATTTTATTTAACGTTCTTTTAAATAAGGATCTAATGAGTTATCCTGATAATAATCATGTTTCTCTTGTCTTATATTTAGGCTACTAATATTACTAATAATGACTTTAAATTTCTCCTCAAGCTTGAAAACTTATAATTAGTAAGTTTTTAAAAGATATTAAAAAATTGGTATCAGACCAAATAGCAACTAAAGTAAAAAGTTTAATAGAAATTTTCATTAACACAAATAAAACATCTCTTATAATAACATAATTTTGGTACTTAAGTAGAAAAATCTCAGTTCAAACTAGACCTTTTTTCTCTATCTTTAAACTGGTAACAAGTAAATTATCTTAGGAGGAAAGAGAGTTAAGCTATTATGAAATATTTAGAAGGTGAAGGTCAAGGCTGAAGTTGTATAAGAGTGGGCTGAGGGTCCCCTTGTCGCAGGCCCTTTGAGGACGGACTATTTCATTAGGGAAGCCAGGGCACACTGCCATTGTTGCAGATTCCCATGAGCAGCATCACCCAGTTGATGAAGCGAGGGGTAAAGACAAAATTGATGGAGGCAGGCCCTGAGGTATTCCCAGTTACTCTATCATAGGCCTTTTGTTGGTCTAAGAATACAAGTGCCCCAGAGGCTGTGGACTGATATACATTAGCCACAGAGTGCACGTTATCCAAATCGACCTTCTGAGGATAAAACCAAATTGTTCACAGAGATGGTGGCAGATACTGCAGTCCCTAATCAGTTGCCATATTTTGTTAAAATTTTGGTGTCTGTGTTTATTAGGGGTGGGGGCGCCAGTTGGCTAAGTCTAGCTTATCCCCTTTCTTGAAGAGTGCTGACAGTGAGCCTCATGTCCTCCTGGTAGGAGGTGCATTTCCAACAGGCTTTAGTTAAAGTGGGGCAAGCAGAAGTGGGGATATATATTTGAAATATTTTTTGTAGAACTCATATGGAATGCCATCTGGGCCTGGGCATTTTCTGTTTGGCGCACCACAAATGGCTGTCCATAATTTGTTCGGAGTAATTAAATTCATTATTTCTGGGTATTCAAATGGTGCGGATATGAGCTCAGTCAAGAAATTATGCCACTTCAGCTGGCTGAATTGGTTCAGCTCGGTACAACTTGGAGTAATATTTTTGCAATTTGATTGCCACTTCAGCCAGTGTATCCGCAATGGAGTTATCTGATCTTCGCACCTGTGTGCAGGCCATGCTCTGGCATGGTGCAAAAAAAATTTTAAAAGAAATATGCGGTGCACTTGTCACCTTTTGTGATGCGTGTGGCCCTGTATTGAACACAAACCTAATGTTTGTGTTGCCTTTTGAGTGCGTTGAGGTGGGAGGCTGCCTCCGCTCACTTCTGGCCCCATGCAGGGCTGTATCCTGTAGCTGGAATGTTGGAGTCCAAGTGTGCAAATTCTGCCAGAGCGCGCGAGATAACCGCCGATGTGGCTCATGAGCATCTGGAGGAGAGATGGTGAGAGTGGCGGATGGTGTCCTCTTTGAAAGTTGCCCATGTGGAAATGGGGTCCATGCAAAAATGGTGCAACAAACTTTTTTGCCAAAGTTGCCTCTTCCACCCACATGGAAATTCCTGGTGATGCAAGCTCGGGGGGGCAGATTTTGCACCAATGTGGGGCCTTAGCAACTGTGACAGGTAGGTGGTAGGTTATCGAGACCAGTTGGTGGTTGACGAATTCTATTTTCATTGTTTTGAAGTGGGAGATGTGGGGTTAGAATTTCGCCGGCATTAGAATAAGGTCGATGTGGGTCATGGACCTTAATTGGCTGTTGTGGATGTGGGGATGTGTCATGTTTTTGAGCAGCGGGGCATGTCACAGCAGCACATCCATTAACCCAAGGGTGGCCTTTAGAACACGTAGTTCTACATGACCCTGTGGGGCATGGGGTGAGGGAGGCCACCGGTCCATTGGTGAGGTTAGCCAACAGTTCATGTTGCCAACTAGGAAAGAATCAGGGGGTAGCGGGAGGGATTTGACCAACAAGAAAAATTTCTGATGCTCGTGTGCACCATTTGGGGAATAGATGTTGACAATTGCATGCACTACATCAGCCCACGAGAAGGTGACAATGAGCACTCGGCCATTTAGGAATGTTTTTAAGGATACAAATTTGAAAAAATTATTTTTCCAAAATTAGCACCCCACAGTGCTTCAACCAAAAGGATAGGGATGGGAGGAGCATTGTTTTCCAAGTTTCCTCGGAACCTCATGGACAGTGGGACTCCTGGATGGCCAGGATATCCATAGGTAAATTGTGTTGTAAAAAAACTCAGTTTCCTAGCCTGGGATGAGGAGGCCTTGAGTCCGGTGATATTCAACATCCTTAAAGTGAAGGTTTCCCCATTTCACCTTAGGTGCGAGGGGGTGGGCCCCTGGGCCCACCAGCCTCTTCAAGGTCCCCACGGGCTTTCACAGCAGTGTGGGTGTTAGCAACAATGCTATCAGAGTTTTTGTTGATTTTTACAGAAAAAGTCGCATTGGCTTTGGCCTTCGCTTTTTGTTTTCCTGACGTCAGACAAATTTTTTGCAGTGCAGATGAGTTTGGTGCACCGTTGAGAGGGTCAAAAAAAATTTTCAGTTGGGATAGGTCCCAAGTCAGTTTTGACTGGAGCTTGAATGCCACGATTGGGTGAGATTGAGTCTCCTATAAGATCCTCGGATTGAGTGGCCCACTTGGCATGGGCTTCCCAATCTGATTGGTTGATGGATTCCCAAGTTGCTTCCGCCATGAAGGTTTCCATGTCCTCCTGGCATTGTGAGTGTGGGATAGTGGTGGTGGCCTTGGCCGTTTCCTTGGCCGCGGCCCTATGGGCCTGCTTGGCCTTCTTCCATTCTTGCAGGGAGATAGGCTTTACCAATAGGTAGCAGCCTTGTGCTCCCCACGGGAAAGCCTCCTTGGTGCTTGCGGTTGGTTCGTAGTGCGCCTCTCCATTGGCCATGGCCACTGAGGGGTGCTCTTGGAATGTGACGCCCTCCTTGATGGGGCACGCGTGCGCCTTATGGCTGAATGCATCACAGTGGGTGCAAATGGGGGCGTGCTATCCACGGTCACCAAGAATGGGTGGGTGGTATGCCCTGTGATATCAATAAAAGTGGAGTGCGGAATCTGGGTTAGGTCCTTCACAATCTCCTCAGTTGGGGTCAGAACTGCGATGGCTTTGCTGGTGCACAGGTGTGGCATCAGCGTGAAGAATTGCATTTTTGAAAGATTGTATTTTGCTGTATACGGCGAGACCATCTTTCAGGTGTTGTTCCAAAATGTCACGTTTTACTGTAGTAGGCAAAAAGTCAAATGTGAGGAAAATTTGGTTTGATTTTGTCCATCTGGTGCGTTTGGTTTCAATGACCCATTGCCCTTCAGGGAGGTCAACCACTATGCGCACCGCTGCAGCCTCGTCTGCTGCTTTTTTGCTTTCAAAACCCAGGTCCAGCCAACCACATGACATGGAGTGAGGTGCAACGTACACCGCGGTCAGGAAAATTTTGTGTACATCTTCACAAAATTTTTCCCATAAGGCCATTTTTTGGTGTCCAGATACATGTGGACTCCAAATTCCACCGACAAAAGTGGTTGGTAGTGTGGCATGTTGATGTACTGGTTGCATCGTGCTTGCCATGTGAGTATCTCTGGGGAAATTGTGACCACCAGTTTTTTAAGATTTTTGTCTATTCCGCCAGATTCTCTGGGGCGTTTCGAACGTTGAAGGCCGCGGGCCTTCCACCTGCTCCTCTTACCTTGCTTGCCCAACTGCTCCCTGACATGGGCGCAGACTAATCTCCTCTGTGAGATTATCAAAATAGATTCAGTCTTTAATTGAATAGGTTGCAAAAGTGATTGCAACAAGAAAGAAAATTTTTGTCACCATCATATTTATCAACAATTATATTTCATTATCAAACAACATGGAGAATTGCACAACAACCAACCTCTGAAGTTAATATATTTATAGAGGTTATTAAATCAGAATAATCAGAAAACTTTTATAAAATATAACAACTAGTGCTCACTACAGGTGTGTAGTTGAGTAGAAGGTTTAGAACGAGATGTCATATAAAGATAAAATAAGAAAACTATGGATGGAGTTGGCAACCATTAACCAAAACGCTCAGAACTCAGCAGATCATTGATAATTTGCAGCCTTGGAGGAGAGAGTCACCAAGATGGAGGAAGGGTTCAATAATGTTGTGAGTTTTGTAAATGAGTTACTTGGAAAAGTAATGTCATTGAAGAAAGAAGGGGACTTAGTTCGAGAAGTCTTATTTCTGAAAATGTAGTGTGAAGCAAATTGCGTTCATTTATGAGCATTCAGCATAGATGTTGAGCAGCAGATTTACCAGGTCAAGGAGTTGAAGACTCACAAATGCAAATGTGAGCCATATGCGGCAACTGACAATGAAGAAAGAACTCCCCATATGCTAATTAGAAAGATGACTACCCCAAGAAAAATGCCAACCACTTTTACTGCTTTTTTGGAGATGAAACCTGAAATTACTCCCCAAGTGAGCCAAGTAGCAAAACCAAGAGAGGTGTCTAGAGAAACCTCAGAGGAATTCAAAGTGACACCAAAATTGCCAACTTTCTAATAGGATAACACCCCAGCATTTTTCCAATCGTTTGATATGACAATGTATGGATACGGCGATTGTCAAAAGGCATTAATAGTGATGAATTGCCTAGATACTGATTGTAAACCCTAGTGTTGCCCCATCTAGAGGGGGACATATGGTCATATGCAGAGGCCAAAGTGGCCAATATGAAGTAATTTGGAAGCCTGATGTGCATGTTGAAGTGCAAAAAAAGAGTTTATGGGCATTCAATTCTAGAAAGATGAATCCTTAGCAAGCTTCGCCAATTGTTTCTACCAGGAATCACAAATCTTAGTTGGTGCAAAAGTGCTGAATGATTTTAATGCCTAAATTGCACTACAAATAGCCCTTCAGCCCTAATGCAATTTGCATCAGATAATTTTTCCATGTTCATGATGGAAATTACCACCTCTCAGATGGTAGATAATTTGAAAATCTTGAGAGCTACCTTTGATGCCCCAAATAGTAGTTTCAAATCAAACCCAGTATGAAAATCAAATCACACGAAGGGAAACAAAGGCGCTAAGGAGATGAATCTAGAACCATGCTGGGGAATAAACCTGAAGACTTTAAAAGGATTAATAAGAAGGAGAAAGTCTGTTATCATTGCGGAGGAAAATAACATTTTGCTGTACACTGCAAGAAACCCAAAGATAAAATCAACTGGTCTAAGCAAAAGAGTCTGCAACTGCAAAGGAGTTAGTAAAAGGGCTCACAGCCTATATGAAGAACAGTCTAGAGCTGCTGAGAAGCCTGTTCCTCCCAATATTATGCACAAAATAAATTGACATCAGTGATCTGTTTTGGGTGAAGATGTGCATGATCAGCTGTATCAAGTACTCAATTTGGATGTGAACGTGGTACTAAGATCCAGGGTGAAGGGGATCGACCCTGAGATAATCAAAGAAGTTGCCCGCCAATACGCCCAACAACTAGTGGACAAGATTTGAGCTGCGGATAATCCCAAAAAATTGACCAAAGTTCGATTAGATGAAGCTGTGAAATTTGAGGATCACTCACTTGTTTATTATTAGCCTGCATGCTTAATTGGGATGAAGTTCTGTAGATTGATCCTTGATATTGCCAGTGGCTTACAGTATTTTCACCGTTTGGAAATTCACTAGGTGTATTTAAATAGCCTTGACTCTTCTTGTCAAACTTTGCTTTATTTTCCCAATGTAATTGGGAACTTCTTCTGAGGCAGATTTTGATATAAGCTGTGGATTTGGTACTTCCAGCTTGTTGACACTTCTCCAAAGAAAATATTTAGATGAGAAAACTTTGAAAGCGATAAAATATTTTTTATTAGAAGGTATTTATTTGATAATTATTCATTAGGCCAGGCGCTGGTATTTATACCTCTAGGCATCTCCTGGCCACATTCAAGCACACAATCTCGATATTAATTTCCACCTTAATTCATCCCTTGAACTGATATGACTGAGATCTATTGCTAGGTTTATTGGTGGCAAAATACTCTAATACTTGGGAGGATTTCAGGGGTGAAAATCACAACAACGAGCGTGCAAAATGGTCCTAGGATCATCTCAAAATGAGTTTTGGCATACTGCTGATGAATTATGTATTATGAGGTTTTGTGGTCAATTTAAATAAATGACATACCCTTCATCGGGCCATTAGCAGGCCTCTCTCAATAGAACTGGGTACTCCCATTTGGGAAGCCCATTTGCAAGTGCTATCATGTCAGTTATGCATATTGACATACAACAATTTGATAGTCAATCATGTTTTTGTCATACAGCTGACAAAAACGACTCCCTAAATGTAATGTCAACTTTCCTCTCAATAGCACTAGGTACTCCCATTTGGGCAAACCATGTGCAAGTGCTGTTGTGCCAATTATGTGTTCCAACATACAAAATTCTCCCTAAGGTAGAAAATTGATTACGTTTTTTGTTCATCTGATTGTCCATGGGACTTTTAAACGTTAACTTTGGGTCAGTTCCAAACAATTCTGTATACAATTTCTTAATATTAGTCTCAATTAATCAGGACTAGTTTCTGAGGTTTGGGGCAGCAATAATTGTCCTAATTGTGCAAATGTATTTGGCCTGAGCTACTAATAAAAATAATTAGATTGAATTGACAATGAGTTGACCGGCCTGGATGAGTAGTTACATAGAAGATTAGCCTAAATGTGTGGGGTATTTGCCTGATCTAGTAATATAATTAAATCCATGTTGCGACAATTAGCCTGAGCTGTGATATTGCAATAGGTTTTATTAGATTATTAGCTTAAGCATTATAAGGGAAAATCAGCCCGGTCTATAGGTTGTCAAAGGTTTATTTTTGAGTCAACCACAGAATCTGACAGAGGCAAACCTGTCAATCCCCCTCAGCACAATCAAGGAATCATTCACAGATTTAATGGCGCAAATCATTCACACTCTAGATTCAGCTAATAATGCCGCTATACACTCAGTAAATACTATCCCACAATAATCTGAGTGTACATATATAGATATACTAATGAATTGAGTAAATGTGAGGGAACTTATTGACAGTGGAGCGCTCATTAATATTGTCTCAACCAAGTTGGTGAAAAAGATGAAGATTTTCCTGACTTGGAACATAAGAGATAGTACAGGTCAGCTGGGCCAAATACCACCATCTCATGTGGAGCGTACAGGTCTCTACCACTTTGATTTAAATCCTTTGTGTTGTCTACTCCAGCAATAGTTTTGGCCTCCAAAACTATGAAATCCTTATCATGATGGAATTCTTATGAAATTACGGAGTTAAATGTAGCTTTGAGGATAATACATTGACCATATTTGGTCAGACGTTATCATTGGTCTATTAAAAGAATGTGGAAGCTCCACTGAGTAGGAAAAAAAACTTCATCAACTTGATATACAATGATGGCATTGTCCCAATTCAATACCAACTACTTAGCCAGAAGTGACAAGAAATGTTGACAGAAATTCTAGAAAATCGGGATATCCACTGAGGATCAAGAATGTGAGATCCATATCGCCAGGATCACAAGTAATGGTTGACATGGGTTGACACTAGAGACACTGGAGCTGTTGTATGGGGAGGTTGGAAGCCCCTGGAAGAAGTGGATAGTAGAGCCTTGGGTGGTTCCTGGAATAATAATGCTGGGCCATGGAGAAATTCGAGTTCTCCTGGAGAATTTAAGCAAAAAAACTGATGAAGATTGAGAAAATCAGATCGTCACATTTGTTCACCTAATCCTGACGGCTGAAATGAGGAAATTCTACGATTTAGTGTCCTCAATGAAATGGGCTTACTGGCTGGGGTAACTGAGAGTATAAACTATTGGTTGATTGAGAACAACTCGCTGATCTGACGGAAGGACAGCAAGTGGAGGTGCTCAAATTGTTCAAAAGTATAATAAAGTATTCGCCCAGGATGACCATGATTTGGGATGCGCAAGAGATGTGATCCACAAGGTCAATACTGGGGAAAATTTACCAATCAGGATGAGACTAATTTGATGGTCAAAGGTGGCCAAAGCATTAATAGAGAAATAAATCAGCAAACTAATGAAGCATGGGCTTCTAGTTCCATCATTGAGTCCCTAGGTGAGTCTGATTCTTATTGTGAAGAAGAAGGATGGCTCTAATTGGGTGGTGATTGATTATAAGAAGCTGAACAAGATTATGAATCAGGATTAATACCCACTACAAGAATTGATGATGTGCTTGATCGATTGTGAGAAGATAAGTATTTCTCTATGATGGATCTTATATTGGATTATTGGCAAATTGATTTGTCGAGAGAAGACCAAGAAAAATGCACGATTATTACCACGCAGGGGCCATATTAACTGACGAGAATGCCCCAGAGTCTGTGCAATGCGCATGTGACATTCCAGAGGGCCATGGATGCTATACTAAATGACTTGAAGTTGTCATGCATCCTGGTGTACTTGGACGAAATCAATATGTTCAGTAGGACGTTTACTGATCATTTGCACCACTTGGAGGAAGTGTTCAAGAGACTATCCGCAGCCAACCTGAAGATTAAACTTAGGAAGTGTCACTTCTTCAAGAAAGAGTTGGAATACCTGAGATTCGTGATCAACTCTAGTGGACTGCAGCTGCAATCCCAGAAGATCGAAGCAATAGAGCAAATGGCTGTTCCAAAGAGTGTCTGAGATATCTAATTGTTTCTTGGAATGGTCAGATACTATAGAAGATTTATTATAATTTTTTCCATAATTGCGAGCCCTTATTCCATCTGTCAAAGGATCCAAAGAAAGGATTCATTTGGAATGAAGAAGCACATAAATCCTTTGATGAGTTATGCCAGTACTTGATAGATTCTCTGATTAAAAAATATTCAAATTTTGAATGGGAATTTATTATACAAACTGATGCTTTGCTATTGGCGGTCAGCGCCATATTGAGCCAAGTAGATGATCTTGGGGACAAACATCTGGTGGTATATGTGAGCTGGACACTCTCAGCCGCTGAGAGGAACTACATTGTAAATAAGCATGAATTACTTGTGGTCATTTACTCCTGTAAACAGTTTTGGGTGTACATCCATGGATTCACTTCAAAGTAGTGACAGACCACTCCTTGTTGCATTGGCTTCATAATTTATAAGAACCATAAGGACAACTGGCCTAATGGGCATTGAAGTTACAGGCTTATGATTATGATATTGTCCACTGAGTGGAAGCTTTTCATCAGAATGCAGATGGCTTATTGCAGTTACCAATGGTCCAGATGGTATACCAGCAGGCGGATGAGTTATTCCAGAGAATAGTAGATGGAGAAATCAGGAATGAGCCCTAAGAAATTCAAGGTCACTTTGAAAAGCAATGAAAAACACTGAGACTATGTATGGATAAGTGTTTAAGATGATTAATGGTAAGCGGTCACTATTCCCAAAGCCATCAGAAAGAGTAGTTATTGTTCAAGCTGCTCATAAGGTTGTTGGGCATGGAGGCCTGAGAAAAATGACTGGCCATATTCACCAGTACTACTACTGGGAGTTAATCAACTATGATGTTGTGGACTATCTGGCTTTCTGTGTGGATTGCCAGTTGTAAAAGCCGCATAAGAATACAATTGAATACTGACTGGTCCATCCTGGATTTGCTTGGCATATGGTGTCCATTGATTTGATGGGACCGCTGATGATGAGCACAGGGGGAGTCAATTCTATAATAGTTGATATTGATCATCTGACAAGAAGGGTTGAGACTAATGCCCTGGCAAAGGTAGATTCTACCAGTACTGCGTTCATCCTAGATCAAGTAGTATATTGACTTGGATGCCTGCAGGTCCTGCTGAGCAGCAATGGGACAAATTCTACATCTCATGTGATCCCACAATTTAATGAAATAATGGAGAACTGAGGAGTCATGTCTGTACCCTACTGGCTGGAGACAAACCGACTGGTAAAACGAGTTAACATGATGCTGACCATGACGCTGAGTAAGCTGGTTGCAGGGGGAACTTCTGCGTGAGGAACGTACCTGAGTTTGGTGACATTTGCCACAATATCAGTCATCATACGTTGACAGGAAAAACGCCATTTTAGTTACTATATGGGAGAAGGCCGCGTTGCAGCCAATTTTATATTTAGTGGTGGAACCAACATTAGGGATAAGTGCTGAGCAGTACCTGAACCAATTGAAATGTTCTGATCAAAATGCAATCTCAAGCATTTGATATGACTTTGAAAAAATTATTCAAGCAAAAATGACAGGTGATAATAACCAACAGACCTTAACAGAATACTGAATAGGCGAAAGATTTGCCTATTGTGATATGCATGGTTTCAGGAGAAGAAACAAATTGGATGCATTCTGGTCATGTCTGTTCAAGATTATCGCCAAGAGGCAACAGATGCCTACTCCACCAAGAACGCCTTGGATGGAAGGATAGTAAAATGAGTCCATGGTAAGTATTTAAAGCAATGGATCAATGGAAAAAATATAAAAAGAGTTCCCAAAGGACTGCTGAATCATTAAGTTGGCTTTGTCCTAATGATTTGGTTAAGTTTAAAAAAAGGACCGCTGAACCAAACTAGATGGTTAAGTCTTAAAAAAGTAAGACCTCTGAACCATAGAAAACTGGTGGGTCTAAGAATATTTTGGATCCAGTTTGGGGGAATAAAATAAAAAGATGGACCGCTGAACCAAAAAAGGTTAAGTCCCATGGAAAAAAGAAGGAAAAAAATAAAAGATTGATAAAAATATTGGGAAAAAAAGATTACAAAAAATGCATAGAAAAACCAATATATTTTTATAATTTTTATTTTTTATTGGTTATCTTTGATATGGGATAATTCCACCTATGTCACCTCTTGGGGGAGGGAGGATGGATCGCAATAGGAGTAAATAATTCATTGAAATCTATGTGAGATTGGATGCTAGTGAGAGCTAGACCAACTCAAAAACAAGATTGTTGTGCGGATGCAGAACCCTGTGAGAAAGTGACTAGAGGAAGAGAAATTGAAATGTTGGAAGATTCCAAATGTGATACCCTGGAGCGGGGAGGGAAGCAACAGTACAAGAAGAGGCAGCTGGTGAATAACCCTGAGTAATCTCAATATGGCGCTGGAGCTGAAAGATTGGTCTTGAGCGCCTGATGACAGGTTTCATCAAGAACACTGGACATATGGGCTGGCAACGAGCTCTGGATACTAGGCAGGGGTTGCCAAATCATGCCCCCTATCAAAGCCATCAGTGGAAGATACCAATGGGACATGCCAGAAACGAGATAGTCATGCAAAGAGCGAATGGCATCCTGAAAGCAATGACTATGATCTTCTCAGAAGCTGAAGCAGAATTGTGATGGAGGTTGGGAGAGGCTGGAAGCTTTGTGGCCCAACTTCAAAGAACTTGGCTGGCAAAGCGAATAGCATAAGCTGTGATATCCTGATCTAGAATGTTTTCAAGATCAGAAGATTTCAGAGCTATGGACAAAGCCTATGTGACTTGGGCCTTTAATTCTGCATAGGGGAATTCGAAATGTACGCTGTTGCCAATGGTTAGTTTAATGGCCAAGAAAGCTGGCTTATAATATTGACCGAGTCAGAAGAGGAACTTTGAAGCAAGTCTGATCCAGTGAGGAATGAACAATTGAGAGTGAAGGGCTTGGCTTCATGAGGTTAGATAATGATGGTAGGAGACTCTGCAAATGGAGCCAAATCCAGGAGAATTTCAAAATCTAGCTCAGGAATTGATGACAAAGGGAGGATTAGTCATGAGTCATTTGAGACAATCACTAACCTGGTTTCAGTGGAGTTGGTTTACCATTTCTGTTAATTTCACGAAATGACTGGCTACTGGTACTTAACTAGGAGTATGAGCCCTGGAAGGACCATATAAAAGGTTCTGGTGCGTAAATCAGCTCATCTTCTGGAAGAGCTGAAGGCCTTGATCAGACAAGCTATTGACATCTGTTGGTACCAAGACTCAGAATTTGACATATGAGCTGGACGAGAGGGGGGATGTTGGACTTATATTATAGTTGACATTGTACACTTTGAAATCAACCAAGCTCCAATTTTGGAGAAATTAATCTCAAAATTAATGGGATAAGCTCTCCAGAGAAGAATTAAGAGCGATATGAGCCAAGAGGTTATTAAGAGAAAATAACAAGGGCGATCATAAATGAGCATTCTTAATTGAGCTTCAAAATGATATTTGATGGTAAAAGTCACCTTTCAAGAATGAGGAGAAAATCAGGAAGTTGAGGACACCGGACCATGAATCCTGAATATGACAGTGGGTCATATACCATGATGGGGGTAAAACTGGATCATGGGATTCAATATCTTCATGAGTAAATTGATCAGCCCAGCATGACAGAAGGTCATGGGGACCGTGCTCTGAGTAGGCAGTAGCGAGGAGGAAAAGGAAGAGAGCCACATGCAAAAGATCATCCCAGCAGCATTGAGTAATGATCATACTCCACTTGAACAAGTGAAGTATTCAACTGAGTGTCTAAAGCGGTGTTCTCCTTCCCTGATCCTTTACTCGTTGGCTATCTAGGCAAGAGGGGGATGTGTTGGGATTTTTGCCCATATTACCAACTGACTAGATTACCAGGGATTAATATGGGATAATTTTCTAATGCAAAGTGATTGGATATAAGTTGACCATGATTTGGGGTAACTATGCTTGGGGGATTTTAGGTTATTCGCCTGGGTCAGATCCATCAGGGATCAATCCGGATGAATGCTTAAGATCTCTTCAGGCAGAGTTGCTGATAAAGTAGGGGCATCTGATAGTTGATTAACTATCAGGTAAACCAATTGGGATGGTCAGTTTTCATCACACACCAATTGGGAATTTAAGGATTAAGTTGCTAGGCATGTGATGCTGCCTGTGACTAGTAAATTGATTAGTTGGTTTTTGACCTGCCTTAATGGGTAAAAAGTCCCATTACCTAAGCAGGTCGATTGCCAAATATAGTTGGTTCACTTGGATTGAGAGGAAAACGTTTGGGACATGTTTTCTGACTCTTTCTGTTTTAGGTCTCAAGGATGTCCAATGACGGAATCCTAGCCAGGATGGGGAAGACCATTGCTGCTGAGACGAGGATGGGTAATTTGATATCAACGGCTGCCATTTCATTGAGGAGGTGCCAACTGAGCGTTGGGCACCAAATTCCCCACTATAAATTCCCTAAATAAATCACTAATAAAAAAATCATCAATTTTTAGAAACTTTTACAAGTATTACCTTATTATAATTTTATCATAACCTATTTTGAGTTCAATTCTTTCTAAAGAAAATTATTGCTGTGTGCTCTAATTGGGAGACTCTTTAGGATAATGAATAAGGATCTGAGCGGGGATCCAGAGAAGAATCTGAATTAAATCAGGGATTGCTGCTGATTGTGTGTCACAGAGATTTTGTAAACAGGGATCTGAGCATAGATTGAGTTAGGTGGTACCAGGGAACGAATCCCTATTCAGGACATCAAGAATTTTGGGATGAAATACTGGCTGAGCGTTAGACCAACATCTAGTACTTTAATTCAACTATGGATAATAGTCGCCATACTATTATCATCAATTATATTTCACTTAAACAATGCAGAGAATTGCAAAACAACCCAAACCTGTGCAGTTAGAATATTTATATGGGTTATTAACCAAGATTAGTCAGAAAATCTATAAATTGTAACAATTTATCTCTCAACCAGCCCATTTACATTTTGTCATACTACTGATGTAATACAATATATGGTGAGAAAAGATATATGGAATTGAATAATGATGCACCCCTAATTGGAGTGTTGGCAGGCCTCTCAATAGTACTAAGTACTCCTTATTTGGGCCGTCCATGTGCAAGTACTATCATGCCAATTAGAATGATGGACATACATAAAAATTAGAATTCATTATTTGTATATGCATTAGATTCTGAGATGCAATTAGGTTTCTGCCATGAATTAACTGATTCGCCCAAGTGGATCCCATAATCGACATAATATGATTATATCATAGCTTTTATTAGCTATGATTTTCAGGACGATTTAAGTACAATTGAAGTGGTTTTGGGTTAAATCAAATTATGTGGACAAATTGGGAAGGATCAAAGTATCAATCATTGGGAGTAATCACTTGGCAATGATGCTTTTCTCAAAGGGTTTAATTTTGAGTCAATCATCTAAATCTTTTGATAATCTCTTATTGCACTTCTTTATTTTAATAATATCAGCAGATTTCTTATGCTCTACTCTCCTCTGACATACTAGAAATCTTCATCCTTCAATCATCCCATCTTACTTATATATCAGTAACTTTAGTCAATACTGTTCCATTGGCTTATACTATTCAATTCTGCCATATTCTCATTGGCTCTGGCAGAGTATGTTATTAATATATTCCCTATCACCTTAGTTTAAGGCGATCTACTTAATATTTGTCAAATGTTGACATCACAAGTCACAATATTTGGAGGCGACCAATATTAACCCTTTTTGACCCAATATTGCCTCATCCCAAGGCGCTCAAACATTTGTAATCTATAGATTATTGTCAGCGGATTCTAGCCAATCTGCCATGGCTATATTGGGCTTATCATCCAGTTATATCAGGATCTTGACAACCATCCTCAGCATAATTAACTGGTGCATCCTAAAAGGGTTCTTTGATTGGGGTACTAGCACCTTAAGGGATTTTTCCATGACCCAATAGTTCATTTTAAAATCTTCTGCATTAGTTGCCGGTGTCAATTTTTAATTTAATTTAACTTAATATTAATGGGTCCAATCCCCAATACTTTGAGTCAGGCTCAATCCAAGTCAATGGGAAGCTCAACTCAGCATTTTTCCATAAGTGAGTTGCAACCCCTAGCTGGGGCTTTCCCAATAAAGGGAGAATACTGATAGAACCCCTTCCAATCCTTGGCTACGGTTCAGTTTCAAGGCGGGGTCATTGGCATAAAAGCTGACATTGGGGATGGGACCTGACATTGACTCTGGAGCTGAAATTGGGAAGAGGTCCCATATTGGGGATGATACCTGGCATTGGCGTTTGAGCCTGAATTTACATGAGAGACAGCATTAGGGATCAAACCCCAGTAATTAATATTGACGGTGTTGGCCCATTTGATCCTACTATATTTTTGGAGGCCTTATTCCCCCTCATCTTGGCTTGCCACTTTTGGCAGGGGCTAAGGTAACCTGGGCTTAGCTGCCCAGTATTCAGAATCTGACCAGCCAGGGGGAACCCCAACTAATTCTACTGCCTCCATCCTGGCTTGACCGCCAAAATGGTGGATCAGGGGCTAGGACAGGTCATACCTCCTAAGTTGTTTAGGCCCAGGGTAGGCTCTGGGCCAAAGGTACTTGGCAGCAACCACCCCTCCTCCTTCCTGGGAACTAGCTCTTGCGGGAACTCAGGGGCACCTGGCAGGGGCACCATTTTGTTGAGACATGGGGGAGCAACTCCTAATTGGCACATATTAAATCAGGGCCCCAAAGCCCCCAGAGAGATGGTGGGCCTAAAAGGCCTAAAGTAAAGCTAAGATAGTAAAAGAGATAGGCGAGAAGAAATAATTTTATAAGAATAAGCCGCCAGTTATTTAATCTTTTTTTTGCTTTGATAGCTATAATTGAAGCCAAAGTTGGATTTTTAAAAAATACAAAACATGACTGCTCAAATAGCAAAAATCTAAAAATGTTGATGCTTTTGACTCCTGCTGCCCCAGCATGGGAGGTGGTGCGCCACCTGCTGGTGTGTTTCAGCCACCGTCAAAGCGAGCCCAGGCTGTCTCTGCTTGCCCTCCCAACGCTACCAAGCGTTAGGTCCCCTTCAGGACTTGGCCCACCACCTTGTAAGTTCCCAAGCGGTGATCCAGAGCCCTTTGGTGCTCCCACGGAGCAACTTGCATTTTGGCCTCCAGGTCAATTATTGGAATCTTTTCTCATATGCAAGCGTGGCCATCAGCAAGATGGCCACGGCAGTGTATAAACCTGCTGGCTTTATCGATTTTCGTACTTCAAGGGGTATTTTGATCTCAGCTTCCATTCTGAAGCAGCAGCAGCCAAGCTGCCATTAATTTTTAAAAATAATCCCCTCATGACTGTTCGCAATCAGCTTCCAGACGAGGCCACTTTAGTGGCCCAGATCGCCAGGTTGCCCTCCCACCTTTCCCCTAAACCTCACCATGAGCTCACAGAGAGCTTGGCCGTTTATGGCACAGACCCCATGTTGCAGTTTGTGGTCCCAGAGGGGAAAATTGTTTACCAGGTCCTTGTGCCTTTGCAACAATCTGTATTTTTCATCATGACATACACCTCACAAGTTCCCCAGCGCCATAATCAGATCCACCCCTGATCACTCATTCTGGGCATGCAATAAAAACGGCTGCAACATTTTCACTTGTGCATTGAACTAAACCATTTGAAGTGCAAGTGCCCAGAAGTTTATGCCTCCAACTGTTTCTGCCACTCTCCCCTCCAGCGTCAGCTTGGATGCATCCACACCCAAATTTTTTTATTGTGGCTCGATTCTCCTTTAACCAACCTTGGCAAATTCTGGCATGGCTTCCAAAGCCGCATCCAATCAAAATTTTAAATATTATAAAGATTCAGTCGATTTACACCAACCTGAGCTAAAGGCTGAAACTGTTTCAGCTAAGCTGCTGTGGTTGACAATTTGTGGCCTATCTGGTATGGCAACTTTCCAACTCTGGTGGCAGGGACAGCGTTAGCTGATCAAAATCCTTTTTGAGTGTCTTAATTGGATTGACAAAAATGACCGGTCATATATGACATCAAACTGGATTTTGCATTGGAGGTTTTTATCAATCTGTAACTGATGGAAAAACCCCAATCCAACTCCCTATATTGAAATCTTTCTTTGGTGCACTGACAAGCAACCAAAGCGGCCTAACTAAATACGGAGAGGTTTGGAGCACCAACAGCACCAAACCTTAACTTCTACTCATTGTTTGCGCACATCCTCTGGGTTGGTCTGACCCAACAACATGAAAGCTCCTTGAAACTGAACACCTGAAAAAGACTAACAGGTATGCGAGGTATGCAAACCCCAAAACAACATTTTTTATATTCAGGATAATTTAAAAGTGCCCACCAACCAGAGATCATCTGGGAGCGACTGACAATGCTCCCCAAGAAGGGAATGCTAGGGTAAGAATTTCAAAGTAAACTTCAGAATGGGCAGGCGCGCCTTATAAAGGCTGCTTTCGGGGCCTTGCCCAAATCATTGATTAGGCTCACCAATCCTAATCTACAACTTGGGTGAGGCACAACCCAGCGCCAAAAGCAACCAAGCCAAAAGTATTTTTAAAAAGAATTGGCTCAGATTCAAAAAATTCTGAATCAAAGCTGATATGCAAAAATTGAGATGAACTTGATCATTATACAATCCTCCTAAATTGTACCCCTTCAGTTTCGTCCTAAAAACGGTATTCACATTTATAAAAATATATATATAATGGCAGTTAAGCTGCTGCAGCTCCTGACAACACCCTACTCCATTAGCAACTCCATGGGGCAATGGAACCCCTGGTTGAGGGTATTCCTATCCTCAATTTCCCTCATGATTTTGAGGAAGAGGCGAAGTATGAGATTGATGAGCTGTCTTTTTGTGTGAGCTGCACATGCATCATTGTTGCAAAAACCTCTCTTTTTGAACCTAATTATCCTGAAACCTGCCGGAGCATCAAGTCATTTACTTGTGTGCCTGCTCTCATCTTTTTTGCTGAGCGTCAACTTGCTCAATACATTGAGGCGATGGACACAGCTGGCCTCATAAACAAAGAAAACCCAAAACTATATCTCATTATGCCCCATGTCGCTGATGCTCTAACCCCAATACTGTACGCCAGTCTGCCAGCTAAAGCGGGCGCCAGACAAAAGTTTCCTCAAAGCTTCCTCACTTCTGATATGGCTTCCTATGCTGTTAGCTGAGGTACCATATTAGCATTTTTTGTTTTAATAATCCCTTTTTTGGCCCATTTGCAAATAAAGATGCGTGGCAGCTCCCCCTCTTGGGTTGGGCACCACTAGTGCTAAAAAAGCCGCTAGTTATTTATATGACCTCAAGTCTAAAAGAGGAATTGGGAAGGGAAGGATCTGGTAAAGGCAGGTAATGGAGATATTGGCATTAATTAACTATCAAAATAATATTATTGCAAAGGGGAGTGGACCATCCTTGGCATAATTCACTAATGCATACCAAAAGGGTAAATGATTGAGGTGCAAGCACCAAAGGTGATTTTTCTGTGACCCATTAGCTTATTTAACATTCTTGGCATTAATCGCTAGCGTCAAAAATTAATCTAATTTAATCTAATATAATACTATTGGGGCCAATCCCCAATACTTTGAGTCAGTCTCAACCCAAGTTAATGGGGAGCACAACTCAGCATTTTCCCATAGGTGAGTCACAAGCCCTATTCAGGGATTCCCCAAATAAAAAGAGAATCTCAACAAGCTCCTTGCCAGTATTTTACTATGGCCTTAGCGGCTGATCAAGAGGATGACTATTTTGATAAAATGATAACTCAGAAATATAGTAAAGAACGTGAAGTGTTTTAAAGCACGTTGGAAAAGCTGAGGCAGATTACTTGTTTCATGAACAGGAAACTTTATAAAGTTATTAATGAAAACCCATTTAAGTTTCCCCAGTCCACTGAGCGGGCTGACAAATACTAATGGTGATAAGGCGATAGGGCACAGGCTCTTTATTAAAACTCTTAAACGTGTAAGATTTTATTACTACTTGATCAACTTTTTTGATACTCACAAGACTTTAATCTGTTGCATAGATGCCAAGCAGAAACTTCTTACTGAAAGGCCACCTCCTAACAATTAGTCAAGCTCAATTATGCCCAACACCGTCTATATCATCATTGTGGGACCATTGACCTATAGTTGTGGGCAATTCAAGTATATGATTGTGGCCATAGATCACTTTACTAAATAGTTGGAGGCCAAAACTGTTAAAGGCCTGAACACTACAACCAAAGCTAAGTTTATTCTGGAGTATATTATTATGTTTTCATGATTGCCACCAGTGACTTTAATGGTTAATGGGATTAATTTTACATTCTAAATTATCACTAAACTCAATAAGTTGATGAGTATGAGAAAGATATAGTCGACAAAATATCACTCTGAGACCAATGGCACAGTCAAAAGAGGTAAAAGTACTCTTTTAACTATTTTACATAAGTTAGTTACTGTCTTAGCATCAAGATAGAACTTTTCTTGCCTTCCACTGTGATTGCCTATAAAGTTGCTTATCACTCACCCTTAGCACGCTTGCATATTGAGTTATTATATGGGAGGCATCCCTCGCTACTCCCACTCTTATACACATGTATTAAAAAAGAAAAAAAAAGTTCTAAAAGATACCTTAAAAATCTTAAGCAGACGTTAATTCAGCTGCAAAGTGACTCATACTTCAACATGCTGGCTCAGAAAAGTTAGGGCTAGGACACATGATAATGAGGATCTTTGGACCTAATATATGTTAGAAAATTAGATGTTCATCTAATTAGAAAGAATGTTTTGATAGAAAAATAGTCAAATATAATATACTAAAATCTTATCCTCAGCAGAATTCATTCAAAAAGAGGGATGAATTTACTCCTTAAATTTGGTCAAAAAGCTCTGATTGAGTTGGAGAGGAACTCTGACTACGGCAGAATAGGCCTAATGGCGCTAAAGTCCACCCACGCCCAACCATGAATTTGGTTAAGTTTTTAAGTAAAACTACCATCTTTTATAGTTCTGAAGAGGGTTCAGGGGATGAAAAAATTATCTACCAATCGTCCACTAGGACATCAGGTAATCAGCAGAGGTAAAACCCTTTTTCAAACGCAAGATTGTATAGATATTAAACCCTTACTTCATGGATGTATCATGCCTGCCATTGACCCATCCCTTTAAATTAAGTCAAGTTGAGTTTAAAAGACTTCTGAGAGGTCAAATAGGCCACATCGTCATTTTCCTAAATTGAGCCACTCTCTGCCTATTCTGAATTCCGACGCCCTTCTAATTTTTAGCCCCAACTTATCTTAGATACTAGGAGGTGAAATTATTGTTATGTTCACTTTTGACCCCATTTTTACTATTTATATTATATCTAACAATCCTTTTATGGTTAGGTTTCCTTTAAAAATTCTAAAAGAAGCTGAGAGCTATAACATTCCTGCACCTGCTGAATTGTTAATTTCTGTGCTAAGCACCGGCATGCATTAAACCCTCCAGGATTTCAACAAGATGTTCTCACTACAGGGGGAACTTACAAAACAAACTTTTACAAAGAAATGGAGGCTGTTTGGGTGAGTAACCCTTTATAAAATTACCGCTGCAACTGAACCAAGGATAGCTGCTTTAGAACATCAGCTAGCCAGTGTGTTGTCTCTACTTAAAAAGTTTAAACAACACTCTAATCAAGGAATTCATGGGCCCACTCCAGTTATTAATAAAAAACCCTTTTGATACAAGTTTACCCCAAGTGAGGGTAGCATTGCCTCATATCTCTTAGTTTAGGATTTTTTTATTGTTGGCATGTCTGACCATCACAAAATCAAGCTTATCCTCCCCTGCTTAAGTCATATGGCCCAAGAGATAATGGTAACAAATATGGACACCCTTTATTACATGGGCAGAGGTCAAAGAAGTGCTTATTATTTAATTCAGCTTAATAAAAAGTTTAAGGAGAAGGAAACAGGCCTTTGTGCGCTTTAGCATGCAAAAGGGAGAATCGCTTGTTTTCTTTGTTGATCAGTTCTACAGAAAAGCCCAGACACTGTTACTTGCAGAAATGCTACCTCTTGATGACGCCGTTGCTTCCATTCTGAGTGGTTTGACTTCATACCCTGCCCTAGCATATCATATTATATAATCAAACGCCATTTCCGGAGCATAAATGATGTAAAGGAGGCTTTTTTGGTGGTTGTAAATTTTTATGAATTTAAAACCCAAGGAGTTGGGTTAAACCTCAATCCTTAACCATTGAGGATCTCTCCCTGTAGCTTAGCAGAAGGAGCCCACGATGACTCCCATGGCACCCTGTGTTGTTACCATCCTGAAGCCTGTGCATGTTAGGTGACTTAAAATGGAATCAACTCCATCACGTGAGGTTGTTAAAAGTGCATTATTGATGTCAGGGTCATGCTCCCTTACGTCACTTGCACCTCAAGTCTGTCCTGTGCAATTAGTTGAACTTTTGCATCATCCCACGCTCTCTCCTAAAAGTATTATCACTGGGGCTCCACCCTCAAGTCACTCCAAGCCGCAGTCCATAACATCCACAGCTCTTCCCTGACTGTGCCCATACTGAAGTTTTTAGTTATTGACATGAGTTAATGAAGCTTAGACGCTTCCTCCAAAAGTCAAAATGTTAGTTGAGCACCAAAAGGATACCTAGTGCGATGAGGAAAGGCCAGTTTCTTCCCTCCTCCTGACGCACCTCTGATGAGCATAGATAACCCATATGATGATTAATCTGAAGTGGTATTAAAGAAATTGGAAATTATGTCCTAGGAGCCCAAATTGAAGTGGGGATTCCGGACCAGTTGAACCTTGACAGGGTAGATAAGGCCATTATACTCACCTGAACTTATCTCCATCAAGTGCTGAGGGTTTTTGAGGTTATCAACACTGCCAGTGATGTTGATCAGTTCATTGCCTCACTGATTGGTATATACTCAGAATGTCCATAACCAATAATATATTAAGCATAAATACACTAAGACTGCTCACTGACTTGCTTCCACTTTCCGTCTTAAGGAGGTTCTATCTCTCTCCACTAACCTTGAGTAAACCTTAACTAAGGTATAGGTTGTCATCAACAGATTACAGGTCATGGCTATCCTTGACACTGGATCTCCAGTGAACGGTATTTCCTTTAAAACTTATCAAAAGTATTAAGTTGTTCCATGACTTGGAACAGCCCAAGAGTCTAGAACTGAAAGTCCCAAAAACACCTGCGCTATTGGGGCGTTCTTTTCTTTGCCCATTAGATTTAGAAAGCTTATCCCGTCGTCCCAGCTGTGGCCTTGGCAAGTAATATCTATGACATGCTCATTGGTACTTAATTTATGCTTGAATACGATAGAATCATCAAACTGAAACAGGGCTATCTCTCCCTGCTTAACTTAGGTTCCCCTGGTTCTAACAAATAAAGGACCTAGTTAAAAAAGAACACTCTTGCTCAGTTAGTACCCTTTCTCCGCATTATCCCTACATTTTACTACAGTGGGGTGAAGTTACATGAAGTCATCTGAATCTGTGGATGCAATGGAGGGCATTTTTTATGCGTCATAAGAGGTATTAATTAAGGCTGGTGAACAAAGGATGATTGACAACAAGACCACCTTGAAAATTTCTCACCATTGATTATTGCAACTAACCAGAATTGATGGAATATGTTCCTTAGAACCTCACTTCTTTCCAGGAATTTTAGACCCAATCCACAGTGACCCATCAATATCCTATTGGGGAACCTTACCAATAAGGAAATAATTGTAAAGAAACATTTAGAGATTGCGAAATGTTATTCGGATTTTAATTGGGGATACTAATAAGTTTTATTGTATTGGGTCTATGTTGGATTTTGGCTTACCTGCTTATCAATTGTTATGCACCTTAAATAAAGTCCATATCTTCAAGGAACTAACCCCGCCAATCTCAAAAAAGCCCACGCTTTACTGGAATCCTATAGCGACATATTCTCTAATTCTGATACTGACTATGGGCACACGAAGGATTAGAGCCACACCATTAACATTGGTGATGACCGTCCATCTGATTAAAACCCTGTCATAAATAAAAAGTTGAGATCACCAGATGAACATGGAGCTCAATAGTTAATGGACGCTGGGTTGCTGTTGCCTTCTTAAAGCCTTGGTCTTCCTCATCCTACTTATAAAGAAGAATATTGGAGGTCATTGGGTAGATATAGACTACTACAAATTGAACAACCTCACGAAAAAGGATAGTTACCATATTCCCTCATATTAATGATGCTCTAGCCCAACTCTTTAGTCAAAGTTTTTTCTGCTATAGACCTGGCTTGCAGATACTGTAAAATGGATATTTCTCCACAAGACCAGAAGAAATGTGCTCTTATTTTCAGTGTAGGCTTATTTCAACCCACTCAGATACCTCAGGGTTTGGGAAATGCGCCCGCCACCTTCCAGAGAGCAATGGATCACATTTTACAGGATCCTAAGCTGAGTGTGCGATTGTCTCTTGATGACATCACCATCTTACCCAAAACTTTCATTGAGCATCTCACGCATGTGAAGAAAGCGTTCTAACGATTATGGGCGTCTAACCTTAAGCTGAAGCCTTCAAAATGTACTTTTATCCAAAGAATTTGGATTTTCTCAGAGAATTCATATCATAAGAATAAAGCCCCTCCACAATAAGGTTGAAGCTATATCTAAAGTGCCTGCGCCCAAAACCTTGCGTGATATCCAGGTTTTTTGGGCATGATGGGGTAACACCATCAATTTATACCAAATTTGCTCAGCTCCGTGAGCCACTTGTACGTCACTTGGCCAAAAAAAATCTTTTCTATTGGGGTGCTGAACAGAAGGCCGCATTTGAGACCCTAAGAAGTTTCTACAACAACTACCTATCCTTCACCACCAAAATTATGGTAAACCCTTCCTTCTTTTCACCACGGCTCTGACTATGCTGTTTGAGCCATCCTAGCTCAATTGGATGAGGATGGTATAGATTATCTAGTATCTTATTTCAGCAAGATGCTTTTAAAAGCTGATGCAACTATAGCATCACTGAAAAAGAGTGCTTAGCTATCTTGCTCGCTGTAAAGCAGACCGCCCTTTCTTGTATGGGAAAACCTTACTGTGGTTACTGACACGGTCTCAAAAATGGTTAAAAAACATGAAGGACTCTACTGAACGGTTGGCTCATTTGGTGTTGAAGCTCCAATGTTATGACATGAAAATTGAGCACTGAACTGGAACTATCCACACAAATGCTGATTGGTTGAATCAGCTGCCTGTCCTTCACTTGGAAAATAGTAAAGCTGAGTGGTTACATGACCTTCTAATGACCACCAATGCTTGGATGATGAGGATAAATCTGTACAGAAGATGTTAGCTCAACACTTCCGCAAAATCCAAGTGGAGAGAGGAAAGTTTTACGAAAAGGTAGGAGCACACTGGCTTCCCTATCTTAGACCATCAGAACGAGTACCTGTGATCATGGAGGCCCATTCTATGCTGGGGAATGGCGGAGTACAGAAAACCTATGAGTGGTCAAAAAAACGGTACAACTGAGAGGAAGTCATGGAATACATTATTGAGGTCTTGAATGCCTGTCTGACCTCCAAAAATCAATCTAGCTATAAGACCAAGTATCAATACCAATCTACTACGCCACAACAACCCTTTCATACCATAATCCTATACGTGATTGTTCCCCTTCCCAGAATACCAGTGGGAAAAGATATATTCTTTGGAATTGATTACTTTACCAAATAGGTCGAAGCTGTGGCTCTCCAAGCTCAAACTGCCAAAGCTACTGCCACTTTCCTTCATCAGTTTAAGTTACTCACAATGGTTGCCCTACAAATTCTGCTCTATGACAATGGAAAAAACTTTACCTCCAAATTGATTAAGATACTTACTACCTCCATGGGAACTCACCAACTTTTCTCTGCCCCCTATAACCCTTCTACAAATGGTACCGTAGAAAGAGCAAATGGGACTTTAGTATCCATAATACAAAAAATGGCCACTTTAGACCCTCTCCACTGGGATCAATTTCTGCCTAGTGGCACCCTGGTCTAATGTATTAGATACCATTGGATCCTCAAAATGCTTCCTAACCATGTGTTATAGGGTTGGAACCTGAGGTGCCTACTTTTTAGCTAGAGATGTTTTCTCTTCTAGGACTGATGATCCCAATCAAGCCATAAGGAAGTCAGCCCTGCATATCATCCAGCTGCAATCTGAGGCTATTATCAATTTAGCAAAAACTGTCACTAAAGAGGGTAAAGCAAATAATGAGCTCAGGCCATCTCTTACTTCTTTTTAAGTACCAGACTTAGTACTATAGATCATAACCACATCACTCTTAGAAGGGAGAAGCTCAGGTCAATTTGGGAAGGGCCTTTTGTTGTCACTTATAAGTGAGGCGATTAGTACTCCATTAAGTCTCTTTCAAATGGAGTCACTATCAACTGAGTCCATGGACTATTTTTATGAACTTATTCTCCATCAACATTTTTAAAGGGGGAAATGTAAGAAAATTAGATGTATATTTAATTAGAAAGAATGTTTTGGTAGAAAAATAGTCAATTAATATACTAAAATCTTATCCTCAGCAGAATTCATTCAAAAAGAGGGATGAATTTACTCCTTATATTTGGTCAAAAAGCTAAGGGTGGTTAGCCGAGCGGGTAAAACTGCTTCCACCCCTAGTGCAGGTTTTGAGTTCGAAACCTGTACTGGCTAGAATACTCTCGGTGTGGTATATTTGTCCCAAGGTCGACCCACCTCGAATACTTTTTTTGGTCAAAAAGCTCTGATTGAGTTATAGAGGAACTCTGACTAAGGCAGAATAGGCTTACTAGCGCTAAAATCCGCTCACATCCTACCTTGAATTTGGTTCAAGTTTTTAAGTAAATCCAACCCTCTTTATAAACCTGAAGGGGGTTCAGGGGGATAAAAAAATTATCTACCAATCATCCACTAGGACATCAGGTAATCAGCAGAGGTAAAACCCTTTTTCAAACGCAGGATTGTATAAATATATTAAACCCTTAATGCATGTATGCATCATGCCTGCCATTGACCCATCCCTTTAAATTAAGTCAAGTTGAGCTTAAAAAGCCTTCTGAGAGTTCAGATAGGCCATGTCAGGAAGTTGATATGACTGGATGATATGCTACCCATATTGGCGGATCATAGGGGAATTGAGATGAGTCTTGAGATTTATGAAAAGGGGATACACAAATTATAATCAAGCAAAATGAGTCTATTTGGCGAATCAAGAGGAATCATGGTGAGATTCAATACAAATGAGAGCAATTCAAATAATGAAGAAGAATAAAAGATACCAAGCTGAGGATGCATCCAGCTGGGGAATTGAGGTATAAAGAATCTCATGGAAGATTAAAAGGGGATAGACTTTTACAAGAAAGAGGAAGCGCATAATGGTCTGCGAGATATCTAAAAATAAATGAAGAAATAAGGGGCAATAGCTCCATATATATTTTAATTAGTTTTATTATAAGAATTGGTGATCCTCATATTGTTTGATTGGGTTGCTCGGTGGCTATACCCTGTGCAAATCCAACTTGGCGACAATGGACCTAGACGCTGAGAAATTAACAGGCCACATCATCATTTGCCTAAATTGAGCCACTCTCTGCCTGTTCTGAAGTCCGACGCCCTTCTAATTTTTAGCCCCAACTTATCTTAAATACTAGGAGGTGAAATTATTATTAGGGGATCCCTTATGACCCCATTTTTACTAATAAATTTATTATAATTAATAATCCTTTTATGTTTAAATTTTTAAGGCTTTGTAGCTAAGTGGTAAAACGCTTTGTTGGCAAAGCTGGTGACCCAGGTTCCAATCCCCTTGAGTAGCATGTACTTTTAAGGGGGTGTGGCATAGTTGAGAGGGCGTCCCACTATCACCCCTCATGTTGTGGGCTCCAATCCCATCATGGCAGAAACTGCTTTTCTGTGCCAAGAGGATATTATTACATGTGGATTTGCACACCATGCCTCAGTCTGACCAAGCAAATCAGTGAAGTTAGATCATGTAATTCTGTCCTATCAGAACATGCGCAGGAAGGTTTTACCCCCAGTACTTGGGTTTTTTCCTCCACTCCTATGTTTTCGCTCCCTAGTCCCTGTCATCTCTATTGATGCAGTATATTTTGTCCCAAGGTCAGCCTACCTCAAATAAAATTATTTTATGGTTAAATTTTCCCTCTAAAGATCCTTAAATGCCATCTGAAAGTTTCAATATTCCTGCACCTGCTAAATTGCTAAAATCCTGAGAAAAAGCACTGGCAAGCATTAATCCTTCCAGGTTTCAAACAACCTACCTTTGGCATAGGGGAATTGGTCTGGTAATATGATAACCATGGCCTTGTAAGAAAAGAAAAGTAGAGCATATGGAAAGGTTCCTTTAAGATAATAGAGATGACATCTACAGTTGGTTACACACTGAAAGATTCATAAAGGGTTGCATTATCAATCAGTGCATGCTATATTCCATAGGGGTACTATCAGCCCTCCAGCCTTATGGTGACAGGCTCTCAATAGTTCATCAGACCCCACTTATCTTTGATCCCTGATTTTTTTGGTAAAGTGGATAGGAATGTTATAATTGGTTTGACCAATCATCAGTTTATAATAATTTAATTGTATATAAACAATACTTAGATAAATATTTAATTAGGATTATTTTCCCCACAGAACACATTTTACTAAGATTGTTTAAGTTATATTAATTTACTTTTATTGATCTTGGTCACTTCTGTCAGTGATTTTTTATAAATAAATAAAAATTAAATTAAATTCTATTTCAGTGCAACTTGATGCCCCATTGATATTTTGATTACCTCCCCTGCAGACCTTGTTTTGTATCACCAATTATATAGTAGTTTGTATTCATTAGTATGCACTGCGCCAGTTTAAAAAATGTCATTATATAGTTTTAAAATTATTCTCCTTACCATTTTCACCAGAGACATAAATCTAATAGGCTACCTGCTATTATTATGAATATTATCCCAAAGTCACTGCCTTAATAGCATTATATATCATTACTTTGTTATAAAAAAATTTCTGGTGCTTTTCCAAAGTCAAATAAGTGTAACACTGGAATTAGGGATGAGATGAGCATATTAGAAGGAATTAACATCTTGATGGGGGTCTATTTTATGTTAGCCGGTGGTAAAGTCCACCACTGGAAAATTGTCTTTTAAAAACTCCCACCCACTGTTTGTCATCAATACTAGGGTGTTCTTGTCTTAAGTTTCTAATAAAAGCTTACTGTGATAAATAGGCTTTTTTCTTTGTATTACAAGGACGTTGTCTTCATTAAGCGCCTTGTACTTGTATGTTTTTAACCTTTGCACAAGGTAATACAATGCCCCTGCACCAATCTCAACATGAACTTAGCCACTGACACATAGGTGACTTGGTCCAACACCCTGTCACTGCAGATGACCCCACGAGGCAGCATAAACCAAGTTGGCAACCACAACCCAAGCTGGAATTCAACGCAACTACAATCAAGCTGATATTATTCAGTTTGCGAGGTTAATAGATCAATTGCATGTCTACTTGCTGAAATGGGTCTGAATATTATTTGCACCCTAAGTTTGGTCCTGATTATCAAGATCCTTCTTCCAAAGGTCAGCAACCGCGAATCCTGGAGGAGTTGTCATCTTCCAAGCCTCTCCCGCACTTAATTTGACCTTGCAAAACCCGCAGTTGCATTCTTGCAGCCATTTGAGTTTTTTATGGGGGCCTTTAGTACATTCTTGAACAATAGTTTTCCCTGTGTGAACCCTAAAAAGTTCCTCTTTAGCGTATAGGATAGTTTTTTCCCTAGTATTATAAGATCTCCACTGGGTCCTGACACACCCAGATAGAAAGCCCAGTCCTCTTCAAATCGGCTTCTTCCAGGTAAGTTTTGATCCCAAGAGGATGATCAGCCTATTAGAGGAGCTGACTCTGGACTATGCACGTATACCTAGTATATGAGAAACCTTATACCTCAGATCTAGGTCAGACACTTTCAAACTCTTCACCAGTCTCCTATCGATAGTCATAATGTAGCAGACTTAAATGAAACTCAGGACGTTTGAAATGAAAGTGGTATATGATAAAAATATAGAACTGCAGGAAATAAAGACATTTTACTTTCTTCCAATGTCTTTTAGCACTGTAGCTTCCGTGATATGCCTGAAAAGAGCCTTTGTCTGTACCTAATTCTATTTCCCAGTTTAGGAGATTTAAGGATATATAATTATAAAATTGGAGTACCAAATTAAGGAAGAGGACATTAGGTAGCACTCCTGGTGGGTTGAAGGAATATATGAACTCTACAGAATAGTGTATAACTCCCTCAACCTTTATAAAAAGAGTCCACTGATTTTTACTTCATATGCTCAGTTACAATTTATTTTTAGTTATTGTTGATACTATTAGCCAAACTATTTGTAGGAGTGAAAATATCTCTCACCCTCAGTCAAGAAATGCGGTCAACTCCATTCAGTTAAAATTTGGGGTGTGTTCTATTAGGTAAGCATTTTAGATCCCCTACCGCATTGCAAAGGGTGCCAATAATCCTTAATCTTACATACCCTCAGACAACTTATTATTAGCAATTTTATTTTAGTTAGTCAAAAACTCTATGCTCTAAAGATGCTTTAAAGGTGGAAACATAGTTTTGAATGTCAAGTACAGGACTTTGGCTTCTCATCATGAATAATGATGAAATAATAAAGACTTAACCTCATCTTCATGCATCAATTGTGGTACCACAGGTAAGGCCTGTCTTAAGTCACCAGTAGTAGCAATTCACTCCATCATTAAAAAAGTATGGCTTCTGATGCCTTGAAGTGCCCTTGTAAGGCCAGTGGCTCTTGCTATTAAGTTGTACATGGTTATGCATTCTTTAGGTCAAAAAAGGGCTTTAACTCCAAGGCCATACCCCTCACTCAAATTTCTGACCTAAGACATATCCTAGATGAGCGATGAATGGCTGCTGCTCCTTTTTGATTGCCTTTTGTGACACTCCCCACCTAATTTTCAAGCCCAAACCAACCATTATCTCAGGGTTTACAGAGTTTTACACTGGTAAATCAGACCACACTATATGGATTTATACAAATTTTAAGAATTCTCCCTCAAAATCCCACCCCGCCTCCAATTAACATTATTAATTGAGAGCCATCATTTTTGGTTGAAAATTGACACCTGGGGCAACCCTAGGTGAGAATATTGGTGATAATAAGCATAAATCGGGTAAAAAGTCAAAGAAGTTAAAAGGAAAGGTTGGAAACAAGGATTGAACCCATCAACAAATTCTGACATTTTTAAAATCAAGTTCAGACAATCTTAACCTAACAAATTCTCCAAAGAATAGTTGGTAAATTCAACCCATATTTTTATATGGAATATAGATAAGGGGCTATACCATTCTATTAATTTCAAAAAATTGGTATCTGATGCCGAGGTTGAGCTTGATAAATTTCCCCTCCCCAGCTTAACCTTGAAACCCAAAGCCCTACCAATGATAGGGCGTTGGGTTATTGTTTTGTTTAGAATAAAGCTATATCCTACTTTTTACCCTATAAAAGTTTGATATTTTGATATATTATATTAAAAACATAATCTGATACTGTTATTAATTATGGCATTGGAAAAACCTAGCAACTAGTTCCTCATAGAGAGAAGGTTAAGATGTTAACTTCTGAATAATCTTTCTTTTGCTTCAATAATAAAATAGAAGCCAAATTTAGATTTTTAGAAAATACAAAATACAACTGCTTGATTGAGCAAAAGCTTACTAATGCTGATACAATTAATGCCTGCTGCCCTAGTGTGGGGTAATGGTATGCCGCCTTCTGGCATTTTATGGCTGCTACCAAAGCACGTCCAGGCTGGCTCTGCTAACCCTCCAAACGCTACTGACCATTATATCCCACCTTAGGATATGGCTTACCATCTTTTGAGCTCCCAGGAAGTGCTCCAGAGACCTTTGGTGCTCACTTGGAGCAATCAGCGGTTCAGCTCTGGGTCAAATACAGGATACTGCCCATATGCAAGTGCAGCCATCATCAAGATGGCCACAGCAGTTTATAAACCCTCCAATTCATTTATTTTCTGCCTTTTAAGAGGAACTTCAACCTCAGCTTCCATTCTGAAGCTGATGCTGTTGCAGAAGCCAAGCTGCCTTTAGTTTATAGAAAATACCCTTTTCCACCATTCGCATATGGCTCCTGGATAAGGCCACTTTGATGGTCCAATTCACCAGGTTGCTTTCCTACCTTTTCCCTGAGCGCCTCTGCCACAAACTCACGGAGGGTTTGGCCATTTATGGTGCAGATCCTGTGCTGAAGTTCGTTATTCCCAATGGGGAGGATCATCTGGCAGGTCCTCATGCCTTTGCAAAAATCCGCCCTTTCATCATGATACCCACATTTCAATTCACCCTTGCATGGCGGTCAAATCCGCCCCTGATCACCCATTCTAGGAACATGTTGAGAATGGCCACATGATTTTCCCCATGTGATTTGAACATGACCATTTGAAAAACAAGTGCCCCGCAGTTTCTGCCTCCACCGCTTCCACCACTCCCCTCTCCAGCATCTCCTTAGCTCCCTCTTGCCCCAATTTTTTAGGTGGGTCTTGATCCTCCACTCCAACCTCTGGGAATTCTGGTGCTGCTTCCAAAGTGGCACCCAATCAAATTTAAAATTTAAAATTTTACCAGTTTATGGCACTCTAAATGATAGCTAAATCAGTTTAATTCTGTAGCATTGGTTTGCAGTACGCAACCAGTCAGCTCCTGCCACCACTCCAATTCCTGTGGCTTAACCAGCGTTTTCTTAGCTAAATCCAATTGAGTGTCTTGAATGGATTGATGATAGTAAACAGCTATTCAATGTCAAGCTGGATTTTACTTTGGAGGAATTTTTCATTGATCTTCCCAATTCAGCTCTTGCCGTTTTTGCTTAAACCCAGTTACCCTAACTAAAAAAATTAAATAAGATGGCCCTGGAGGCTGCAGCTGCTCCTTCCAACACCATACTCTGCCAGCATCTTCATGGGTCGATAAAAAATTTCATGGAGGGTATTCCTATCCCAAATTTTTCATGATTTTGATGAAAATATGAAATATGAGATTGATGAGCTCACTTTTGGTGCAAGCTGTGCTTTTATTGATGTGGCAAAAATTTCTCTTTTTGATTCCAATTATCCTCAGACCCACCAGTGCATCAAAGCCATTCACTTGTGTGCCTGCTTTCATTACTTTCGTTGAGATAAATTTTGCTCAATACATTGAGGCATTGGACACCGCCGGCCTTGTTAACAAAGAAAACCCACAATTATACCTCATTATGCCATATGTTGCTGTTGCTCCTACCCTGATGTTTTCAGCCATGGTCTACCAGCTAAAGCGGTCTCTAGACAAAAGGTTCCTAAAGCTTCCTCGCATTATAATATGGCATATTAGGCTGTTAGCTGAAATACATATTGGGAATCTTACTCAATTTATGATAATCCCTTTGTTTAACCCATTTGCAAATAAAGATGCCTGGAAGCTCCTCCTTTTGGTTTGAGCACCACTAGTGCTAAAAAGGTGGTAACTTCTGGCCAAACCCAAAAAAATACCAATATTGCAAAAGCCCACAACTCCATAGATCCTCTCTCACTCAATCAGAACACCTAAAACCCCTATTTTGCCCACCACAAACTAGTAAAACAAGGCCAGTGTTGCCTTATAGTTTAGATCTGCTGCCAGGGTAGTTGCTACATCCATGGCCGCAGCCCAATCTTTTCTTCGCTCACCTGCGTCCTAACAGTTTTGGTTTATTAATTTTATATTTAAAATATATATAATTTTAGTAAAGCACAATCCAAGGGTGATATTATATATATAATATATAGTACTTTGCATATGCTTTGCTATGGTATCATCGTCTAAGGCTTAAAATTATGATATGATACTAATAAATTTATTTTAGAGCTTTAATTGTTGGTTTATTATTAGTTTAATATTTTTAAAGGTAGAAATAAGAGTAATAAAATGTTTAGCTGATGAGCAATTAAGATAATTAAGAATTTATAAAACAAAACAAAAGCATTAAAAAAAACCTATCAGAAAATCTCATCAGCCTTCCTAATAAAACCTTAGGAAGTATAAGTAGAATGAACTCAATTGTTAGATTCATTTAATTGTTTTGAAGATGAGATAGAACTCAAACACTATTTTATATCTTAAATTCTCAAGGTTGGATTTAGTGGATACTTAATCTGATAAACTAAATTATCAGGTAACTAGCTTGCCAACAAAAAATAGAATATATATTCAACTTTGGATAATATCAACTCAGAAAAGACATTTTACTTATTATCTTGATTGAAAATGCATGCACTGATGCGCTAGTACAGTTCATAAGATTAAGATATAAGATCTGGAATAGAGATGCGTGGCGGCTCCCCCTTTTGGGTTGGGCACCACTAGTGCTAGATAAAGATCTGAAATAAAGACTTAATTTTGTGTTATCTGAAACCATTTATAAGCCATAAAAACCTCTAGGGTACTAAACAACTAGATAAAGCTATACAAATACTTTATTACATGGCAAAACTATCTTGATTTTATCCATGTATCACAGTCTTATTAATTACAATTCTATATAGGACTTAACAAAATTACTATAATATAAAAATATTTCAAGTTTTATATAAATTAAATCATTTCTTATAGTATCATGGCCTAACTTTAGTTTTTCTAACAATACTAGATTACTTTAGGCTTTACCTTTATAATTCTATATGTTGATGTAGATCATTAAGAAGCACAAATTGAGATAATTCACAAGTGAGATCCAACCATAGAGGTAAAGGCTATCAATAGGCTTATGAGGGTTTAGTACTATCATTTAATTCATTCACCAAACAACTTAATAATAAAATAGTAGATTACTCACGCTTTATACAGTATGACTATCTAATTATATAATTTATATGACTATAATTTATCTATTATTTTTTACATCATTAGATAGTTATTGATAAGTTTAAAGAGTAATTGAACTTATTTGACTTACCTAAATAACTATAAAACTGCATAACAAAAACATTTGATCTGTCAGGTCAACAAATAATCATCAACCACGCAGCAAAACGAAATAAGATAAAAACCCAACTGATCACCAACCACGTGACCAAATCCAATTAAATCTATTAGATCAACTAAAAACCCACTAGACACTTAGTAAACAAATTGAACCTATAAAATCAAATGACCACCATCTATTTAACCAAACACAATTAAAATCTATTCATCAACTAAAAATCTCTAACCACTTGTCCAAAAATGATTAATATTTTGAATCAACTGAATAATATCAATATGATATCTATAAAATAATGGATTGCTTTAATAACATTAAGTCTGTAAACTAAAGCTAATTTAGAAATGGCATAAAACTAGGATTGCAACAATCATTCATCTATAATTGAACTGTAGTCTAAAGTCTGATGCATTAACTTAGTAACTTAAAATTACAACCAGAAGTATGATGTAAAATTGGTGTAAAAATAAAATCCTACTAATCATGTGTTGATTAATTAGGTACTTCTTCATATATGACATTTTAAAATGGTTTAGCAAATTTCTTATCTGGCGAATCAATGATTTAATTATTTAAGAAATTAATTTTTATCTTGAGTTTTGCCAATGATCTTGAAATATTCTAGGCTCTGAAAACCCCTAGAATTAGGTATAAAACCCTCCATTATCTTATAGGAAAAGTAATAGATTAGAAAAGTTCAAATTTATTATGCTTAATATTTTATCACAGTTCAATAAAAAAAACCTTCCCTGTGTGTTTACTTCAACAGAACACCTGTGATAACTGAGAATGACATCTGTACCAATAAACAAGAGAATCTCGATATCAAATCTGCCATGTGGCAACTTGTTGTGAGATCCAGAGGAATCTGCTACTTCTACAACTAAAAATTGATCTTCCTAAGCATTTACCTGCAAACGCCGCCCAGGGACAGACTGCAACCTTGACAGTGATGTGGCTTTACACTGAAACCCCTAGAAAAGTTTAAAAATGGTACAATCAATTAATGGTGGATGCTTACGACTTATGAGAATATGACCACAAATTGAGTGATTTACAGCAACTCTGAGAAGTGTCAATCCTCCTCCTAGGTTGTTGAAATTGGTGAGTGTGCGTCATATATCAGGTGAATATGTCAATACACACAAAAAACCAGATACTGTTAAATATAAGCAGCCTGGTAAAAACATAACAAAAGGAAACCTTAGCTTCAATTTAGGGGCTCTTGTTAATAACAATCAGGAGTACGCTGTAGTCTCTGATATTGCCAATGGCTCTAAGGCTCGCTTTATTAACTTTAACAGTAGAATAAAAACTAGCTACCTAGTGAAACAACCCCTTTCAGATGGAAATCTCACACGGATATGCCCTATCTACCATAGTTCTCACTGGTGCATTTCATGGTTATTAAGAAGCACTTAATAGTGGTAAACTACAGCCGTAATACCAAAACTAGGCCAAGAAAGCGTTTATCCAGAGCTCAGGGACTTCCAATTAAGAATAACATGCCAGTTGTAATTGAAAAACGCTGGATGGCCATACTACAAATAGAGACCTTATTACAAATCATTTTATGCTGGCGCAGGGGATACAATAAACTAGTAGGATTAAAATAAATAGCAGTGTAATTGCAAAGGCGGGTTTAATAGTTTTAATCTGCATTCTAATTATTTATAACTAATGTGCCAAAAAATCAAAAGTTGTGGACCGCACACTGTAGTATTTATAATAATTGATTTAATCTTATATCTAGATAATAGTTGTAAATAATTACTTAATCAAAATACTTTTTCTTCTCGTTGCAATCACTAATTGCAACCAATTCAATCCAAGACTGTTAAGTTTGATAATCCATATGGGGAGATGAGTGTGCACCCAATGCCTGGTAAGGGTTGGGCAGGCATGGTGAGAGGCACAGGGTCAGTTTTCGCACAGTCCAAAATTAGAAAACGCACCAGTAACACTGGTAGCCAAGACAAAAATATAGAAACAGCGGTGAGTATCTCTACAAAAATTTTAGCATGGCAAGTGAAGTGCAACCATACATCAATACTCCACACTCTCAGCCCTGTCACCAGTGGAGAATGGGATATGAGTTTATTTGGATATAAATTTAACGGCACTTTGGGAGAAGTTCTTTGGTAATTTCACAAATATTTCCTGGCCATTGTGTACGTCACATTGCATAAAATGACCCAGGGTTGGTTGGTGTCAGCCATTTGCCCTTGAAGCTGAAAAATGAGAATGTTTAAGGTTGAATTCAGCCAAAAAGGGGGAAATGTTAGCCATTTGCGATTCTCCAATGCCACTAAGAGCGATTTCAATGATAATGTTGAGAATATCAGCCAAAAGACTCTGTCCAATTCTCAGTGGAACCCTGTTAATTGGGGTAACACCGGTTCAAAACCTTCACGGGCAACTAATATAAAGTCTAGCAATCAGATTTCTCTGATCCCATGATGGACCATAGGGCAACCATTGAAAGGTATGCCTCCAACTACCATCAGGTCCTTCAAGGCACCTATGTGGGGGCCTCCCCTTTTATAAAAATGACTGAAATCCCCTGAGGTGAAAGTATTTTACCAGTAGTTATTGGTTAAAGTACATTAAAACATTACCACATGGGTACATTCTGCCCCTAAGACCCCATTCCCACTATTACTCTGACCAAAAGAGTAACTCAAATTCCCTTGATCTGATAGGAGAGTTTATCATATTTCCTAATTTTGGAATGTGTCAAAGCTATTCTGAAACTATCCTTGAATTCCCCCAACCCTTAAATTCAATTTAAATATGGATCAGGCAGATATCAAGAGGATTATTAACAGTTACTACCCCAAACTCCTAATTAAAACCTTATCAAAACAAGTTTTTATTAATGTTATTTTATAAATTTTATTAAAGCTTTTGTGGGATCCAGCGGCGTAGCACCAGCGTGCTCAACCAGGCTGGATTCCTACAGATTGGTGCTCACTGCAGGAGACCCTGTGCACTACAAACTTTGTCAAAAATGGAGGCTACAATCATGAGTAACCCTCCCACTTTCCCTCATCACATGGAATCACTTTTAGTTGCTCTGGAAAAACAACTAACCAGCGCTCTATCCTAACTCAATGAACTTGAGCAGCGCCCTCTAAATCTATGTTTTAAAGACAAGTACATCCCTGGCGAAGGGAGTATTGCTACTTCATTGTATGTTTATGAAGCTGCCATGGATGGTGCAAAGGGACAAGAAAAAAGCGCAACACATCCTTCCTTGTTTAAGCCGCCTAGCGCAAGAGATGATAGTTCTTACATGAACTCTTTTCAAACCCGGGAAGAGGTGAAGGAGGCTCTTCTAGCTGAATTCAGATAGAAGCAAAGTCTACACAAGGAGAAACAGGCCTAATGCGGTTTAGTATGTATGTAGGTGAATTAACAATTGCCTTTGCTGATTGATTCTACCTCGCTGCAAAAGGGTTGTCAACCTTATTCATGATTACCCTTGATGATACTATCGCCGCCTTGTTAACTGGATTAGTGTCTCAGCCTTCTTTAGCCCAACATATCATCTCAGTGAAACGCACTTCAAAAACATCTGTGATATTAAAGAGGCTTTGGTAGAAGATGCCAAATTCCAATCATGTGACAAAACAAATGTTGCTGAGTGGGGTGTGAGCTCGCCTGTGCCTATCCTCCCTGCTAAACCTGCTCCCTCAGTATGACTCAAAAAGGGTATCACCCCTTCAAAAAAGGCAAAGCCTTGTTATGTAGTGACAACCATACGCCTGCACAAGCTCACTAGAGATTCTGTGCCTACCCCTTCAAATAAGCTGGTAGATGCGCGCCCTAAGGCTATTTAATCTCCTGTGTCCATCTCTCCTACCTCCATTGCGGCCTTACCAATTGTTGAGAATACCTTTGAGGACGAATCTGATGGGGTTACGATGATGTTGGTTACTACATATTGGGAGCCCCTGTGGAAATAAATGTGCCTAATCATTTGAACGCTGGAGGAGTAGACAAGACTACTATACCTGAGGAAACGTACCTCAGCCAAATACTAGGGTGTCCAAAAGTTATTGACACTGCAATCAATAGTAACCAATTCTTAGCTGGCTTGATACAACCTCTTCAGCGGGTTCATCCCATAAAATCCATCATGGATAAATACTTTGAGACTGCTGAAAAGCTAACCTCCACCTTCCAGCTTAAGGAAGTCTTAACTTTGTCATCTAACTTTGAAGGAACACTTACTAAAGTTGAAGTGGCTATTCAAAAGGTCCAAATACCATCCATCCTGGACACTGGCTCCCCAGTCAACGTGATTTCCTCTAAGCTATTAAGAAAATAAAGCTAGCGCCTGACTTGGAGTACACACGAGATTTTGGAACCGCTGGCCCCTTCAATACCCGTGCTATTGGGGCATACTCTTCCCTTCCCATACAAAATTGGGAATCTTATCCTATCAGCCCCTGCTGTGGCTTTGGACAACAACGCATATAATATGCTCATCGGCACTTAATTTGTGATTGAATATGAAGGAATAATCACACTGAAGCAGAGGGTCCTCTTGTTACTCAACTAAAATGTCCCTTTAATCTTATCCAATAAAGAACGTAGCAGCACGAATACTCTTGCCTGATCAATTACTCTTTATCAGCTATAACCTTGCTGTATTCCACTTCCAGTAGCAATACAAAAAAACTACCTGATACAGTGGATGCTGAGATGGTATCCCTTTCTATGCGGTAGATGAGGTCTTGATTAAGCCTGGGGAACAAAGAGCGGTTGACACTAGATTGCACTACAAATCCCACATCATTGCTTGTTGCACCTCATAAGTATTGAGGGCGTTAGCCCCTTGGAGCCTTGTGTCTTGCCTGGGATACTAGACAAGCCTATCAGAGGCCAATCACCATTCTTCTAGGGAACCTCACCGGGAAGAACATGATCATATGGAAACACCAGGAGATTGGCAGAGGTTTCCTAATACCAATAGAGGACATTGAACATATCCACTCCGTTGGCTCTATGGCGTATTTGGGATTACCCATGTAAAACATGGTGTGCACCTTGCCCAATGTTCATATTTCGGATAATCTGACCCCAGAGGAGTTGGAAAAAGTTCATACCTTGTTAGACGAATACAGTGACATATTCTCCAAATCAGAAACTGACTATGGCCACATGAAGGGCTGGTGCCACTCCATTGATGTGGGTGATGCCCAGCCTATAAGGTCCAAACCTTATCGTAAGTCAAAGGTAAAGGAACAACAGATGAGTACGTAGCTCCAGCAGTTATTAGACGCGGAGTTACTTGTTCCTTCACAAAGCCCTTGGTACTCACCCCTATTACTAATTAAAAAGAAAAATGGAGGTCATCGGTTAGTCATGGATTACTGTAGGTTAAATAGCCTCACTAAGAAGGATAGCTATCCTATCCCTCACATTGATGACGCCCTGGCCCAACTCTCCAGCTATAACTTCTTCTCCGCCATGGACTTGGCCAGTGGCTATTGGCAAATGGACCTTTCTCCTCAAGATCAGGAGAAATGCGCTCTTATATGTAGTGAAGGTCTCTTCCAACCCACCTGATTACCAAAAGGGTTGTGCAATGCACCTGCCTCTTTCCATCATGTGATGATCACATCTTGCAGGAACTCAAATTAGCTTGTGTCATCTTCTATCTTGATGACGTCATGGTGTTCTCAAAAACCTTCAACGAACATCTTGATCATTTGAAGGAGGTGTTTCAACGGTTATGTAAGTCCAATATTAAATTGAAGCCCTCAAAGTGTACCTTCTTCCAAAAGAAGTTGAATTTCCTTGGCCACTCCATTTCCCAAGAAGGAATTCAACCCATGCAGGACAAGTTTGAAGCCATCTCAAAAATGCCGCCCCCTAAAAATTTACAGGATATTTAGGTATCTCTAGGGATGATGGGGTATTACCATCAGTTCATCCCCAAGTTCGCCCAACTCAATGAGTCCCTTGTCCGGCTTTTAACCAAGAACACCCCTTTCTATTGGGGTGCTGAACAAAAAGCCGCTTTTGAGACGATGATGAATCAACTATTACAGCAACGTCCTATCCTACGGCAACCAGATTATAATAAACCTTTCATCTTGTTCACAGATACCTCGGACTATGCCATTGGGGCCATCTTAGCCCAATTAGATGAACACAGTGTAGATCATCCGTAACATATTTCAGTAAGATGCTGTCAAAAGTGGAACGTAAGTATAGTGTAACGGAGATTGAGTTCCTTGCTGTTCTGTTAGCTGTAAAGCTATACCGCCATTTTTTATATGGAACCACCTTTACTGTAATTACGTACCACACATCCCTAAAGTGGCCCAGAACATGAGGGATCCTACCGGTTGATTAGCTCGCTGGGCTCTAAAGCCCCACCCAATGACATGAAAATTGAACACTGTGCTGGAAACCATCACTTGGATGTTGATGGGTTGACTCGCCTACCAGTCCTTCATTTGAATAATAGTGAGGCGGAGAGGCTACATGACCTCTTAATGATCCCCAATGAATGGGAGGAAGAGGATGAGCCTGTTCAGAAGATGTTAGCCTGGCACTCCCATAACACCAAAGTTGAAAATGGGAGGTTGTATAAGCAGGTGGGGACAAACTGGATACTGTACCTTTGGCCCTCAAAACGCATACCTGCTATCCTAAAAGCTCACTCCATCTTAGGTCATGGAGGGCAAATAAAACTTATGAGTGGATTAAGGATCGATACTACTAGGATGAAATGATAGGATCTATTGTTGACGTATTGGAAGTTTGCCTTAAATGTAAGAAGCAATCTGGTTTTAAGACTAGATACCAGTATCAACTCAATACCCCTCAACAACCATTCCACAATCAATTTAGATGTAGTAGGTCCCCTTCCTCAGACTACTAGTTGAAACAAATTTATCCAAGTAGCTATTGACCACTTCACTAAGTAGTGGAAGCCGTGGCTCTTCTTGCTTAAACGGCCAAGGCCACAGCCACATTTTTACATCAAAACATTTTTACTCAACACAGCTGTCCCCAAGTATTACTCCACAATAATGGTAAGAACTTCACCACCAGATTAGTTAAAACCCTAGCCACATCCATGAGAGCCCAACAACTCTTCTCTGCTCTATATAATCCCTCCACCAATGGGACCGTGGAAAGAGCCAATAGGACCTTGGTTTCCATCTTACAAAAAATGGTCTCCTCTGATCCTCTTCACTTGGATCATTACCTACTCAGTGCTCTTATGGCTTACCAGATTAGCTATCATCGGATCTTGAAAATTTCTCCACTATGGGTCTTGTATGGGCGGGAACCAGGCATACCTGCCCTCTTAGATAACTATGTATTCTCTTCTAGAGTTAAGGAACCTAAAAAAGTCATGATAAAATTGACTCAGTGCATAATCCAACTCCAATCCAAAGCTATGACCAATTTAGCAAAAACGGTGACTAAAGAAGGGAAGGCTGCCAATGAGCTCTAAACCCCTAACTACATTCCAAGTGTCTGACATGGTATTATACTACCATAATTGCATCACTCCTAGAAGTGGTAATCTTGGATCAATTTGGGAGGGTCCCTTCACCATCAGTTACAAGAGAGGAAACGAGTACTACGTCAAATCTCTAGCTACTGGTGTCACCATTAATTGCGTACATGGCCGTTTCCTATGGCTCTACTCTCCCCCCAACATTATTGAAGGGGGTGATGTTGGACATTTTCCCTGGAAGCTGAAAAATAAGAATGTTTTAGGTCAAATTCAGCCAAAAAGGGGAAATGTTTGCCATTTGCAAATCTCTGATGCCACTAAGAGCGATTTTAATAATAATATTGAGAATATTGGCCAAAAACCCTGGCCAATTCTCGGTGGAACCATATTAATTGGGGTAACACCAGTTCAGAACCTTCATGGGCAAATAATATAAACTCTAGCAATCAGATTTCTCCAAGACCATGATGGACCATGGGGCAACCATCTGAGGGTATGCCCCAACTAACATCAGGTCCTTCAAGGCACCTATGTGGGGACCCCCTTTATAGGCATGACTGAAATCCCCTGAGGTGAAAGTATTCTAATTCAGTGGTGATTGGTTAAGGTACATTAAAAATTACCACATGGGTACATTATGCCCCAAGGCCAATCCCACTATTGCTCCAACCAAAGAGTAGCTCAAATTCCCTCATTCTGATAAGATAGTTTATCGTATTTCCTAATTTGGAAAGCGTTGAATCTATTCTGAAACTATTCTCAAATTCCCCAACCCTTAAAATCTATTTAAATATGGATTGGGTGGATATCTAGGGGATCATTAACAGTTACTACCCCGCACTCCTAATAAAAACCTTATAAAAACAAGTTTTTATTAGTGTTTATTTTATACATTTTATTAAAGCTTTTGTGGGATCCATCAGCATAGCACCAGCGAGCTCAACCAGGCTGGATTCCTACAGTTGGACCTAGGGCTTGAAACTGTGCAAGCAGCAAACTCCACTGCTCAAGTGCGCAGGGTGATTGATTTCCCAGATGGTCAATGGGTGGTTAAAATGAATTGCATGCGTTGGAAAAAATCTAACTAGATTTTTGTCACATTTGACCTTTTACACACAATGGTGAGTCGTGACGTCCTAGAGCACCATCTCTAGGGATGAGCTTAAGAATGGGGTTCTACACTCTTTTGAAATGCAGTGCTTCATGCTTATAATGGAGCTTAGCATGAGCAAAGCAATTGCAGTGATTACCTCAACCATGATCATTGCAGAATATTTAATTCATACTCCACACACTAATGTTATTAATATTGATGGGCAGGACTCCTGCCCATTCCATGTTACGGTGGATAGTGTACCTCCTATCTGCACTTATTGACATTCTTTTGACCATAAAGCACACACCTGTTCTCTCAGAGAGTGCACCACTCAGCATAAAGTTCTCTCAGATGCAGTGGGAAGTGCCAACTCCCAATATGAGCCTGCCATTGACACTGATGCCGCCTTTCTGTGGGGTGCGCAGGGGTGTTATATTTAGGCTAAACTTGTGTCCTCACAAGAGTGCAAGAAGGACAAACAGGCCCATAAGGCATCTAATGCAACAGCTATGGCAGCATTCATGATCCCGCCTTCCCAGACCCAGGCCAACATTGAGTCATTCACAGCCAAAGCGGCTTAAGATTTCGTTCACAAATCAAATTGGGCCACCAACCTGCGGACCAGATGTTTGAGTTGGGTCCACCCACACAAGTTTACTGTGCACTGATCATAACTGACTTTCTCAACCCAATCTTTCCCACATTGTTATTGACCTCCAATGGTGCGCTGCAGGAGCACCTAAATAAAAAAGTCAATCAGCAAAAACCCAATTTAAATAAAACATCTAAGCTAAATGAAATTACCCTTAAGGTCTCCTACCCAGTGGCACAATGCACACGTGCTGCCGCCAAGAAGCATGCTGAAAAAGCTGCTCAGGAAGGTTAAGTGGGCCATTCCCATTTCACCTAAGGTGCAATGGGGGTCTCCTTTACAATAAGACGTTGGACATTGCTGTACTCAAGGCCTTGTCATATGGGGGCTAGAAAACTGAGTTTCCTAAAAAACAATTTACCTGTGGATATTTTGACAATTAAGGAATCCCACTATCCACACGGTGCCAAGGACACATGGGCAACCATGCTCCTCCCTTCCCTTTCTTTTTGGTCACTGCAATGTGAGGTGCTTATATGGGTGACCCATAGTTTGAAAATTTTTATCCAAACATAAAAATCTCGATGGTCATGTGCTGGTCATGTCCTTTTCCTGAAATGATGAAGTGCACACTATAGTTAACTTTTACATCACAACCTGCCCATGGGCTCATCAGGATTTCCTCTTGGCCATGGCTATCCTTCCTTTTTTTCCAATATCCCTTTGGGTGAGCGACCTGAACTGCTGGGCCAGCCTGAGTACTGATTGCTGGCCTTCAGCGCCTAACCCCTGCAGGGGCACATTGAACTTCGCATCCAGAAAGTCACCTTGGGGCTTTTTTTAATTAGTTGATTAAATTATTGGATAAGTAAATGGTTTTTCATTCCAATCAGTATATTTCCCCCTACTTGACCAAGCATCAGGCAACAAAGATGAGTGGAGTTCAGTTGAGCTATTGAGAGCTCATGGCCATAGGGATGGAGTATGGGTAGTACTTCTTAAAGAACTAATCATGCACTTGATTGATAAGGTAACCCTTAGTGGGATCCTTCAGCATTTAATCTTCTGCAGATATCTTATCTAAAATCTCGAATGGACCTTTCCAAATGTGCTTTAACTTGCTAGTCCTTCTGTTGGGATTTTACCCTTTTAAGATTAAGCCTTATCATGGGGTAAACCTTGACACTTCCCTTAAGACCAAGTCTCAAGAGTCTAGGTTCTCATAGGATGATGTCCTATCCAAATTGGGATGAAGTTGTTCCTATCTGAATCTATCAGGTGCTTTGTAGCAACCTTATTTTAATATTCCTTTATTTAGTATTATGATTAATCTAAAATCTCTTTTATTAGATATCAGAATATCAACTTTTTTAAAAAATTCATTATTATTGACCCTATAAAAAGGTCCCAAAATAGTCTAATAAAGTGGGAGGATTTTTAATTTCTATCTTATATCTTATTTAATTTATCCTATATGTTGGCCTACAACACGAACTCTGAAGGCCTGCCTTCTGAAAATGGGTCAAATCCCAACACTGGTGCTTTCTGCCAGGTCCCTTCTGAGTTGCACCATGAGGACAAAACCCCAACTGTGGTCTAAAAATAAAATTATACTTGAGATTCCAAGAAGTGCCAAATCAACTTTGCAACTAACTTGCCAAGCTCACAGAAGACTTGAGAAACCTCATGCCTCTTAATTTAAGTACCATCAAATGGGCACATGCTTATCAGTCTACTGAGTAACAAATGGAAGAGCTTATTTATGCAGCTATTATCCAACTCTTAAAAATTCCTCATGAGAAGACTGATGATAAACAGTACTCATGAAATCTTAAAATATTAAGAGAGATCACCGGGTATGCTGATAGTTGTAAATGGAAATCAAGTATAGTTCAAAAGGCACAAAACAACAAGGTTCTTGCCAATTCTGCTAATCAAGCTTGCTAAGATTCCGAAAATTTAAGTAAACCAGTTAAGATGAATATATCCCCCTCATCTAAGGATCAAGTTCTGGATGAGACTAATAATCTATTCAATAAAAAAATCAATAATGAGGAAATGAACCTTAATATGGATGAATCAACCTCAATTGAAATCCTTACATTGGATGAGGCTGATAATCTTTCCAAAAATGAAATTAATAAGGAGAAACAACCCCCACGATGGGTAATTCAATCTTACTTGAAAATTTGGTTTGGACGAGACTAATAATCTGTCCAAAAATGAAATCAATGAGGAGGAATTAACTCACATAAAGAAAAAATCAACCTTACTTGAAATTTGGCTTTGGACGAGACTAATAATCTGTCCAAGGATACAAAAGTCAAAACCTATTTCCCCGTTAATTATCTTAATCCCAACAATTTAATAATTATTTTATACTAAAAATTTAGGTAATATCTTTGTGGATGAAGAGTCAAAATCACCCAATTTAGGCCCTACCATTAATGTAACCCATTAATCTGGCCATTCATTTGATTTAATATCTAAACCACCTGATCTACCCTATAAGGAACGATAATAATTCTAATTCTGCCCAATCTCTCCAATTTGATAATTCCCCATGATCAGCTGAATTCGTGGTTACTTAGATAAACTTAATTTATGGAGAAACTCCACCTAGAGAGAGGTTGGATCCCATAAAGATAAACTCCAACCATCAGAATGAGGATTATTGTCCAAAAATTGATTTAAGAGCCATATAATGCAATTAATTATATAACTTCAAAATTTCCAATAATATCTGGATCAATTCAAATCAAAAACTCGAGAGTATAACTAAGGATCTTTATATGAAATATAATCCGCCTGATCTACACTCTAAATTGAATTATTTAATACCCAATCTGCCTAATCCAACCCTCAATGTTCCTCAAATCAAGGATGTAGCATTTGTACCTTTAAAACTAATCCAATCAACAATGTTGACTGGCTTCTCAACTCTTTGCAACTATAGTGAGTTCACCAATCTCTTTAGGAATTGAGAATCTCTAAGCTTAGAAAAGCTGATATTACTTGATCTCTTATTTTATTGCTAACTTTATAGCATTATTACTTTCATCTTACCAATATGCAATATCAGCCTATTTTTCAAATGTCTAAAGCATAACTGTCCATTTTCAAAAAGATGCATATCTTAAACTCTGAACATTTGGAATGTATAAAGCCTCACATTTGGACTGACTTGATTCTAACAACACTAATTTGACCACTATTCAATAATTCTCATATTAAACCACATTTACTGGACAATCAACTTAAGCTGCTATCCAACCAAATATCCTAATGATACAACCTAATCTAACTATTTTTAGATACATATTTTAAGCATAATACTAATACTATCATCTCCTGATGATAAATGACTTTATTTAAATAAGGGAACCATTTAATATTGGAAAGCTCCACCAGTTACAGATGCCTCTGGTATTTCTCATCCCCCCAACACTGGTTAAAGAGGTTCCCCCTTAGGACAAGGCTTAAGGGGGCTCTGTCAGGATTTTACCCTTTTAAGGTTAAGCCTTATCCTGGGGTAAACCTTGACACTTCCCTTAAGACCAAGTCTCAAGAGTCTAAATCCTTATAGGATGATGTCCTATCCAAATTGGGATGAAGTTGTTCCTATATGTATCTATCATATGCTTTGTAGCAACCTTAATTTAATATTCCTGTATCTAGTATTATGATTGATCTGATATCTCACTTATTAGATATCAGAATATCAACTTATATTAATATTAATTATTATTGATCCTATAAAAGGGTCCCAAAAATAGTCTAATAAAGTTGGATGATTCTTAACTTCTATCTTATATCTAATTTAATTCATCCTATATGTTGGCCTACCATGTGAACTCTGAAGGCCTGCCTTCTGAAAATGGGTCAAATCCCAATACCTTCTAAAACTAAGGTTGCTATAATAACAGATTAATTCCCTTATGCTGAAAGTAGGTAAAGTCCTGAAGTATCATTATTGCACACTCTAGCCTTGAATTTTCAAACCAGCGCACTGGAGTAGGCAGAGCTTTGTAGCTTAATTAAGATTTGTGTAAGCTTATCAAGGTATCTTCTAGGACTTATAAACTCTTAAATAATTCATGAATACAAAAGTTGGGCAACGTGGGTGCTTCCCATGAAGTAAGGCAAACGTTGAGTGCCCCATGGCCAAGTGGTGCATGATGTTTTTGTGGATACGGTATAAAGCAGGAAAAGATTCCAACTGATGCTTTGCCTGAGACCAACTTATGTAAAATCTCAATGAAAGTAATGTTAACTAATTTAATGTTACCATTAATCTCAGGGTAATAGGGCGCAGATAATACCCCTCTTATCCCCATCAACCCATTAAGCTTAATGATCATTTGGGACTTGAGATTATTCCATTATCTGTCAATGAAAACTGGGGGCATCCATTCCAATAAATAATATCTTTCAAGATAAACTTAGTGGTAATCTTGTCATGTAAGTCTCTGACTGCTTTGCCTTTAACCACTTGTTGAGGTGATCCATACTCTGATTATACCTAAACTGACCAGACCTATCTATCAAGGTCCTCACAACATCTATAGAGACAGTGTGTCAGTTTTAATTGGGTTAAATAATTGAGATATAAGTGGCCTTCTGATTGGGTGCTTCAGCTTGGCTTTATCGGTAACAGCTGAGAATCATAAATATCAAACAACCTGGAATCCCAATAAATAAAAGGGATCATGTTTGTTTGAACAGCTTTTATATTGGCCGTGCCCTATTGCCTTATGGGCATCAATAATCATGTATTTCCGCAAGGAGGGCCTAGGAAACAAAAGATTGTTGTTTACAATAACCTAGTACAGTTTCCTGTTCTTAAAAAAGTATAATGCATCATTTTATATAGCGTGTGTTAAACCTCTTCAGGTTCATTCCCAATTTTATGAGTCGACATCTACTCAAAAATCATTGGCGCAATCAGCCATTAAGGCTATGGTGGGAAGCTGGGAGAGACCATCAACGTTCTGATGTTAAACGCCAAGCAGTGTTGACCGTTAAAGTTGTAATCTTGTAATTTCAACGCCCAGTGGCCAACCGTCCTTCCAGCTTCAAATTCTGCAACAAGTGCAGAGAGGCATGGTCAGTCACTACTGCAAAGTGTACAACATAGACTTAAACTTGAAACTATTTACAAGCATAAATGATGGCTAGACACTTTTTTCTGTAACGGTATACTTCCATTTGTGCACATCCAGTGTTCAGATGCATTAAGCCATGGGATGATCTACCATACCATATAAAAGTTAGGGTAACACCATCCCTATGATACTAAGGGAGGCGTCTTCTTGAATAATAAACATCTTTCATTGTTTAGTTTATCAATAGGAGCTTTGGTGGGGCAAAGACTAAGCTGGTCAAAGGACATCTGGCTGTTTCCCGTCCATTCTAATAGTACCCATCCTTGAGAAGGTATAACAACGGATTAACTATTTTACTAAAGTTCTCCATAAACTGAAGATAGTAGCTGGCCATTCCCATAAAAGGCTTGAATATCATGCCTGCTACTTAGCCGCGACATTTTTTGATAACCTCAACCTTAATGGGTTATTCTATAAGCCTTGTTTTTCATTGACAAGCCCAGACACTCAAGTTTTTGCAGAAGAAATTGTACTTATGGAGTTTGACTTACAGATTGTTCTGGGCCAGGCGGTGAAAAACTTCCTCTAAGTGGTGCAGATGCTCCATAAGCGTTCTGGAAAAACATTATATTATCCAAATACACTAACACCCAGAAGATTCTTAAATCCCCCAATATGCTATTCACAGTGTTTTGAAATGTTATCATGAATTACACAGCCTTTGTGGCATCCCATTATATTGGTATAGACCCTAATCAGTGATAATAACGTTTTTCTCCTGTTCCTCCTTTGGCAGCTCATTCTGTTAATATACTGAAAATTAAATCCATGGCAGAAATATATTGTTCTTCATACAAGAAGTCTATTGTATTTCAAAACGGGTAAAGGAGGAGAATCATTCTTGGTAAAATTTTTGTGCTTCCAGAATACTTTTAACACTTTATTAAGTACATCCTTCTTCTTGATAATCAACATTGGTGGAGGCCCAAGGACTCTTGAAGGGCACTAACATCCTCTGATGCACAAGTTAGTTAATTAGTTGCTGATGACCTTATCAGCCTTTGAATGCCTAATAGAATGGAGGCAAATCAGCGGATAAATACCAGTATTAATATGGTGTAATACATCATGTGCTCACCAAAAACATATTCAACTTTAGCCAAAATACTATTTTTTCAAATAGGCCATACTTGGTAATTCTCATCTTCATTCAACCCAGAAGGGTGTTCCTGAGGTACCTGAGAACATACTAGTTGAAGATTGTTGCTGTCAAGCCCCAGTTTGTTCAGATTTGCAAAAATTTTAACGTTTACTACTTCTTCAATGGGTAAAAGTGAACAAAAGCGACGATTTGATGTTACTTGTTATAAACAGATTAAGGGTACAGGTTAGCTAAAAGCACCTGGATTTCACATGGTCTGGAAGGATAAACCTGGGCAATCCATCAAGTTTGAAGTTTCATCTGTTATATGTGGTGCTTCTCGTCTTATAAATCCCATGGAATTTTAATGATGATTTCAGCTCCTACTATTATTTGATGATCCGCTGAGATGATTAGACTTTGATTAGAGTATAGCAGAATACCCTCAGATTCCACAATCTTATTAAGTAACTGCTGTGTATAACATAGACTCTGATAATTAATTTACTAGGCCATCATTGTACGCTAGGTTAACAAACCCCTGCTTTTAAGGCGTTGGCCTCTTCCCTTAAGTTATAAAATAGTTTAAGAGTTTTTCACAGCGACTTTGTAGTATTTTTTAAGTTTAGCTTTGACTCCGTACTTCTCATAAATGAGGTACCAATAAAAAAGTCATGATTTTTATTAGCTTAATGATGGCAGGAGCGAATATTACCAGTGAGTTGAACCACATTGGCAATGCACTGTATGCTCATTCAAAAGTTGTTGTCTGGGGGGCCTTCATTATCATATAATTTTAGTGATCTTGTTCTGGGGCGATGCCCAGTCTTTTTACCAGCTTGTTGGACACAATAATAACTGGTGCCTCACTGTCAAAATATTTGCGTACTTTAAGCTTATTTATCATAATATCATAATAGGTGCATTCTGAAAAAGAAAATTAGTCCAGATTTATTGTAAAGAAATCCAGTGTTACTTGGCTAAAATAAGTTTAAAACTCCATGCCTAGCTGAGGGATGAATTTCTAAGCTTTTGAGGGTAAAGCCCTGTGGACTCTGTCCAATTAGGGGGTATCATCATAAAATTTGGAAGCTCTTATTGTTCTAATTTTGAAGATATGGCTTTGTTATGGCTTCTGGCGCCAACTTGGCGTCGCACTTTATTGGAGATCTGTTGTTAACAGCTACTTGTCATTTGTTATACTTGGTTGACCCAAGAGAGGTGGGTCAGCCCCAGCAGACACTTTTTTAGTAAAACATATTTCTGGGAACTTGTGCTTGCCAAGGATTTTCTGTAGAGGCGGCAGAGGTTAAAAAGCTATAATTCTACTCCTCCTTGACTTTTCCCAAGTCCCTATTATTCATGGGACTCATTGAAAAACTTTTTTTAGCATACAGCACAAGGCAGTGATTTTCATAATGCCCCAGGTTCTTACAAAAGTAACAGAAATTTGATTGATACTAGATTTGTCAGAATAGAGCCATAAGGGTGAATTTAATTTTTTCTTATATGATAAGATCCTAGGTTGGGGGTCACAATGTTACCGATTTACATTTGTTAGGTGCCTCAAAAGTGGCAACACATCAGTGAATATAGTTCACCATATGAGTAATATCATTCTTATTCAAAACTATTATAAAAACCTGATATAATTCCTTGTAGGGTTCACAGGAATGGCGAAGAGTAATCTGAGAATTAAATCATATATTACATTAGCCTCAGATAACGTCTGCGCCTTAAAGTAAAATGTTTGCAAAGACTTTTAGAGATTTATGTTTGTTAAAGGAAATATTAAGGAATTTCATTTTCAAATTGGGCATAATTTCTGCTCCACCAAACTCTTTGAAAGAAGGTCCTTAACATTAGGGTAGTGTAATGCACAGGTTCTTGCCAATATGTGACAAACGAGTTAGGCAGCACCAGCCATGTCACCAACCACATGACTGATAATCCCACGGAGAACCACCATCTCACCTGTGCGCCATTTCCAGAATTTGCGATCCATTTGTGGACTAAGGTTCTGGTGATGCTGCAATCAAGCAGTAAGGGCTGTCCCCAAGATAGTGCTGCAAACGAGGCCAAAGCCTGGCCTAGATCACTTGGTGAGCTCATTGTTCGGGTTATTCTGACCAAAATTATTTATTCAAGGCAAGCTGACCAGGGGATGGAAATTACCAAAACTAAAACTAACTAAAAACTAAAATAACTAATTGGTTCAAACAAAACGCCCTAATGAGCGGATTAAAAGAACAAATTAAAAAACAACTAACCAGGTGGGCAGCAAAAACCGCTTATCCCTCCATGGTGGAAGGGGAGGGGGGTCAGGGAGCTCTTCTTCAGCAGCCTCTTTGGCAGCAGCTTCTTCCTCCTACATTAGAGTGCGTGTCACAGCCAACAGTAATGGTGTTGGGGCATCTGCGGCATGGGGTTCAATATCACTGATAATTGGGATTTCATGAAAATTGCCAGCTTGATAAATGGCACTGAGATATTCGGTTAAAGCTTTTTCAGCTTTGATGTGGGCGTCTGGGAGTTTAACAAACATGGCAATGTTGGTTTGGGTTATTTTTGCTTTTGGATTCCGTGCTATAGTTGCCACGTTATGGATAGCATCATTTGTATTCTTGTATAGCTGGTTCACCGTGATTTTACTTTTTGGAGTTAAGGTTGCAGGGATAACAGGAGGTGGAATTCCTCCTGTGAGCATCACTACTGATTTAGTGAAACTTTATGCAGGGGACAACAATTTGGTGTTGCAGCTGCTTTGACTGCAAGCTGGTGATCACTGCAAAATGATTCAGCGTTTGGCTGTGGGGTATAAAGTCATTTTGACAAAAATTCCTCTTTTAAAACAAACTAAATTTAAAGCAAGCAATCTGAATTTTATTGTGGTTTTCCTATTGAGAAAACGAAATTTTATTTGCGGTTGCTGTTTCCTTATTTTTAAAGCATTTTTGATAGTTAAAGTAATTAAAACCCTAGATTAAGCTCTTGAGCGACATCCAAATTTTTGCACATAAAAGTCTCATATCCCAAATAATGAAAATTAGGAAGATTTTTGACACTGGTCATTCAATAAGCCAGATCAGTCCTTATTCTCGAATCCCCAAATCCTTACCTACGATTTCTGTTACTAGTGGTTTTCCTGATTGGTCTGACTTTCCAAATATGACCTACAAATATATGCGCAAAGTCAAACCAATGTTCATGAGGTCAATGTGCAGATCAGGCTGGCCCTGATATATCACATCACCCCCTTGTAAATCCAAAAACTCTCAGATCTTCTTGGGGCAGCGTGCACACTCCTCTGGTGTTTACCAGGTTGCTTCCTCCACCATATATCCCTTCCATTTTACCAGAAATTGCTGGTGACCCCTGACCCAATGCTCCTTCAGGATTTGCTCAACCTCATAATCTGGGTTGTTCTCCTCCCATGGGTTCAGTGGCCCTGGCCGCTCTGGTCCCCGCCCTCAGAATCCTCAAAGAGGTGAACCATGAATAACTGGATGGGCCTTCAACCCTTCTGGGAGGTCCAATTCAAGTGCCAACTTGTTAATAACCCGGATCACCATATATGGGCCCAAGAACTTTGGTCTGAGTTTCCAGCTCCTCACATTTACTTTATAATTCTTCGCTGCCACCAATACCCAATCCCCTGGAGCAGTTGATGGGTCTGGAACTCTTCATCAATCTGCATACCATTTTTGCCATGCTGTGGCATGCTCCAGGTTGTTTCACAATTTCCTTCTGATCTCAGTCATTCTTTTGGATAATTTGTACGCCCCCTGGCATATTCCACCGTTTGATCCCCCATCCAACGCTGGATTGGACCCTAATTAGTAAAAAACGGTGACATTCCTGTTGATGATTGGTGGTGGTTATTGTAAGCGAACTGAGTGAGTCTAATTCAGGTAACTCAATCATCCTTCCAATCTGAGATATAGCATCAGAGGTATTTCTCTAATGTCTTGTTTACCCTCTCTGTTTGCCCATTAGACTGGGGATGGTAAGCCGAAGCCCTACACGGGCAAATCTTTAAATTACTGAGTAGACTTGACCAAAATTTTGATACAAATTATGGATCATAATCCAAAATGCTCTCTGCTGGTAGGCCATGATGGGCAAATATCTCATCGATAAAAACTGTTGCAGTGTCTTGGCTGAAAATTTTGAGGTTTATGGGAAATTTTGGCATATTTTGTTAACTTATCAGCAACAACCATTATCACATCCTTCCCCTGGATCTTAGGTAACCCTGTAATGAAATCCACACTGACCAACCCCCACAGCTGACTCAGTATTTTGAGGAGGACTACCTTACCTACGGGCTGCTTTTGTGTGGGCTTTGAATATGTGCAAACCAAGCACTCCGCAACATATTTTTATATCCTTTTGCCATCTGGCCCATTAATACTTCTGTCACACCAAGTTGATCATCTTTGCAACCCCCAGATGTCCCACCAGTGGGTGGTCATGCAATGCCTGCAGCACTTCCCACTACATTGATGGGTTCAGAACCCATATCCGTGAGTCATGACATCATTCCATTTTTCCTTCCATATGTATGATGAAGGCTGTGCCACTGGACCTCTTCTGTTTCTGCCCATTCCCATTGCCCAAATGATTACCTCCTTTGCTTTCTTCAGATTTCCCTCTCCAGTTCACCCTACTCACTCACCATCATGGCAAATTGGTCTTTCCAGAACATGGTTGCTGTGTTGTACTTCTCCAACTCAGCCTTCTCATATGCTAGCCCCGCATCCTGGCTCAACCAATCTGCTATGGTGTTAATGGCTCCTGTATGGTATTCCACTCAGAAATCATATTGAGTCAGCTCACGTGCCAATGGGCTTGGCGCTGATTCATTTTCCTGGGCTCTCAGTAATATTCCAATGCCCAATGGTCTGTACGTACCATGAAGGGGTGATGGGCGTACAACAAATGTTACTGTCACTCCTGCAGCGCCGCAACCACCTCCAGTAGCTCCTTGTCACATATCAGTAATTCGTATCTGCAAGAATCATTTTCTGGCTGAAATAACACACTGGGTGCTCTAACCCATCTTCCCCCTTCTGTAGGAGTACTGCTCCCACTGCGAAAACTGAGGCATCTGTTTCAACCATATAAGGTTTTCCAGGATCTGAATGGGCAAGGACCAGCACCGTTGTCAGTATTTTAACCAGATGAATCCTTCTGATAGTATTTAAATTAGGGTTTCAGTTAATTGGGTGTAATTCATGGCTAATCTCCTAGTTTAATACTATTTAATGTTAAATATGATCAAGTTTAGGTTCGGTAAAAGCTGCGTTCACTGCCAAAATGCCATCCAAAGATTGTTGTGGGAGTTAACAGCAGAAAGCTGATTAATCCATTACAAATTGTCCAAAATGGTTCCACCATCTAATTTGGAGCACTGGCAACTCATGCCAAAGATGCTCAAAATTCTATTTATTTATGAATTTATATATGATCAAGCAGCGACTTATGATGAGGATGGATTGACCTAATTTAATATTTGGTGATCAGATGAGAATATCTGGAGGTATCGCTATGAAGTATGAATGAATAGTTTATGATCTGATAGATGTTTGGAATCAAGAGGCTAATGGGATTTCCAGTAGTTGATTGGCCAAATAGTACTTGTAGCAGTAGCCCTGAAAATAGTATAAATAGTCGTTCATTCCCTCCTAATAAACATCTCTCGTTTGCCCATCTTTCCTGTTTTTTGAAGCAGCTTTGTGCAACTAGAGTGGGAAAGTTGGTATAGGAGATCCCCAATAGGCGCGGGTGATCAATCCTAGAGTGTCCGGCGCTGCCAGCTCCCATGCCTCCTCTCTATGAGCAACCAGTGGGGACCTGGCCGGCTTGCTACCAGTGGATGAGCTGCATAGCCACCAACCCTAGCGGGGTGCAGCGCGGGAGGTGCCATAGCCACCAAGGAAGAGGGATGGACTCGCCGGGGCATGCCCAGATGGGTTGGTGAAGGGTCACAAGGGTGGGGCAGCATGGGAGTGCCTGAGCCGCCCAGGAAGGGAGCAGGACTTGCCAGGGCACACGCCGAGAATGCCTGGGGCTAAAGGTGAAGCCGTTGGTGGTTAGTTGGTGGGTTGGATGCAGGACTTGTAGGGGAAGGTATGCCAAAGAAGGTGAAACAGCAAAGGGCCACCAGTCTTCATACTGGTTGGCCTGGCACACTAACGGAGCCCATGGTCAATTTTGCGACAGTAGTGCTCACTAAAGGGGGCTTCACTATTGGGCTGCTTGAGTAGTTGGAGGTTTTGTTAAGGACTGGCAAAAGCCACTGGTTAAGACCAGCGCTCCTTTGTGAGGGCGCTGGGAAGTCTTGATCCACCATCAGGGTGGATCGCACTGAAGGATATCATCTAGTTAAGTGGAGGGCAATGTCAGGATCAAAACAGATGAATCCTTCCAATAGTATCCAAATTAGGGGTTTTGGTTAGCCAGGTGTAATTGTCAGTTAATCGCCTAGTTTGATACTATATAATGTTATATATTTGATTGAGTTTAGGTTTGGTGGAAGCTGCGTTCACTGCCAAAATGCCATCCAAAGATCTTTGTGAAAGTTTCCAGCGGAAAGCTGATTAATCCATTACAAATTGTCCAAAATGGTTCCACCATCTAATTTGGAGCACTGGCAACTCATGCCAAAGATGCTCAAAATTCTATTTATTTATGAATTTACATATGATCAACCAGCGACTTATGCTGAGGATGGATTGACCTAATTTAATATTTGGTGATCAGATGAGAATATCTGGAGGTATCGCTATGAAGTATGAATGAATAGTTTATGATCTGATAGACGTTTGGGATCAAGAGGCCAATGGGATTTCCAGTAGTTGATTGGCCAAAGAGTACTTAGGAGCAGTAGCCCTGAAAGTAGTATAAATAATTGTTCATTCCCTCCTAATAAACATCTCTTATTTGCCCATCTTTTCTGTTTGTTTGAAGTATCTTTGTGTAACTAGAGTGGGTAAGTTGGGATAGGAGATCCCCAATAGGTGTGGGTGATCACGCCTGGAGTGGCCAGCGCTGCCATCTCTCATGCATCCTCTCTATGAGGAACCAGTGGGAACCTGGCCAGCTGGCTACCAGTGGATTTGCAGCATAGCCACCAACCCTAGCGGGGTGCAGCGCAGGAGGTGCCATAGCTGCCCAGGAAGGGGGATGGACTCTCCATGGCATGCCCAGATGGGTTGGTGAAGGGTCACAAGGGTGGGGCAGCGCGGGAGTGCCTGAGCTGCCCAGGAAGGGGGCAGGACTTGCCGGGGCACACGCTGAGGATGCCTGGGGCTAAAGGCGAAGCCGTTGGTGGTTAGTTGGTGGGGGTGATGCAGGACTTGTAGGTGTTGGTATGGCTATGAAGACAAAACAGCAAAGGGCCAACATTCTTCATACTGGTTGGCCTGGCATACTAGCGGAACCCATGGTTGATTTTGCGACAAATATAATGAGCTTTTCTTTCAGCAGGTTGAATGCCCGCTCCTCTTCTTCCCCCCATATGAATGGTACATTCTGAATTAATTGCATAAGTGGCAAGGCTAACTTCAATAGATTCTTGATGAACCGCCTGAGAAAATTTACCATCCCCAGAAAACTTTTCACACCTGTCTGATTGGTTGGAGCTTTCCATGCGTGCACTGCCTGGATCTTATCTGGGCATGCCCCCAGGCCTTTTCCAAATATCACATTCTTAGGAACTTGACCAACTCCTGTGTAAACTCACATTTTGAAGGTTTCAGCATTAACCCTGCCCCAGCCAATGCCTTCAGGACCTCCAACATATCCTGTACATGAGCCTCCTTGGAACGTGAGAGCACCAGGATGTCATCCATATAAGCGATACAACACTGGCTAATCAACTGAAAGATTACTCAGTCGATCATTTGTTGAATTCCGCTGTGGCATTGTGCAGCCCAAATGGCATAACTCGGTATTGTAACATTCCAAGTTGGCACTTTAATACCATGTATCTTTGGTGCTCCGGCCTCACAGGTACCTTGTTCAATGCATCTACCAAATCAAGCTTGGTGAAATTGTAGCAACCTTTGACCATTGGCAAGGTATCTTCCATTAGTGGCATTGGGTAAGGATCCAATTCCATGACCTCATTTAACCTCTGGTAGTCCACACTTGGCTGTAACTCTCCACTTGCTTTGGGCACTAGCAACACCAGAGATACCACAGCTGATTTTGATGGCTCAATAAAACCTTCACTCAACATTGAACTCACGTGGTCCTCCAATGTGGCCTTGGCTCATCATTCAACTGATAAACTGGGCATCCACGGGGAAGTTCAGACCCTTCCTTAAACTGGAAAGAGAATGCAAATGGCCCAGTGGGGGAAAACGGCAAATCCTTTTTTGGACCAAAGACCCACACAAAATCTTGTATTCTGCAGGTAAGACCTCTTCCTGCATTGCCCCAGGGTTTGGGGCTCATCTAACTTCTGGTTTCCCACTAACAGCCTCCACTTCATCTTTGGGCCCCTCCTTGGGTACAAGGTTATGGTACTGGAAGGCACATCAATATGAGGTTTGAACTAATGCCACCACCACATCTCAAACACTACTGGGTGGGTCAGGTTCTCAATTGCACAAAAGTGCATCCAAAAACTAAATGGGGCCTGCTGTACTTCACTGAAGGGCATATGCACCACAATGGCGTCCTTCATGATGCATCGGCAAAAACCACCACTAGTCCTTCCTGCACCTGAAGCTTCAAACGCTCTGCCAATGCCAGTTCAACGTTTTTCTCTTCTGCCCCAGTACCTATCAGGGCCACTGCTCTTTCCATTCCCCCATCCATATGCAACTCTATGGGGATAAACCATTGAGAATAAAGCAAAGAAGGCGATTTATTTTTGGATGAGTCTTTCACTTGCAAATTGGCTGATGAAAATTTTGAAATATTCCCCTGGTGCCCTCCCTCTTAAACATTTACCCCCATTTCTAGGGGCTGGGTGCCACCCCCTTGACTGGAATGGCAGCTTACCGGGGACTGTCCCTTCCCTAATGACATTGATTCTTCCCATCAGTCCTGTGCCAGTGCTAATTGTTTTTCAACTTGAACTGCTAAAACCACTTACTCCTCAGCGTAGCTTGGACCTTTGCTGCTGCTGAGGCTGCCAGCAAATCTGTCTGCAACCCCTGGCGGAATATTCGTGAGGACTGGGAATCTGTAACCTGTGCTGCCTTTGCCAGCAGATGGAAGACCCATGCATACTCCTCTATAGAGCTATGACCCTGGCTGAATGTTAATAGTGCTGACCAGGCCTCACCTTTTACTTCATCAAGACATGCTGCCTGGTCAATCAACTTCACACACTCCTCCATAGAATTTAGCAAACACTCCTGTTCCTCAATGAGTTCCTGGAACCATTCCGCCAATTCTGGGGGTAATGCATCCACCACCTGGGCTAGTTGAAGTACGAGAAAGGATTCCCCCCTGTCACATGTGCCAACTGTGCCTGGAAGCGGATCCACGCCATTACTTGATGAAGTTTATCCAACGCCCCCATGGATAACAAACTCGACTTGTGAGTGGTTTAGGTTTTGCCTGGACCACATGGTTTGCTGAGTTGTTGCCCCCATAATTGTCTCACTTCGCTTATCAAAAAAGCCAACGAAAATCCCACCATAACCACGGTCAAGAGATGTCAGTTCCATTACTCTCCGTTGGTAACCACCACTTCTTCCTGGGGACCCAACAAGACAGAGAGAAAGGTATTTGAGTTTCATTTTATGTAACGCACAGGTTCTTGCCAATATGTAACAAATGGGTTGGGCAGCACCAGCCATGTCACTGACCACATGACTGATAATCCCGCGGAGAACCACCCTCTCACCTGTGTGCCATTTCTAGAATTTGTGAGGCATTTGTGGACTAAGGTTCTGGTGATGCTGCAATCAAGCAGTAAGGCTTATCCCCAAGATGGTGCTGCGAATGAGGCCAGAGCCTGGCCTAGCTCACTTGGTGAGCTCATTGTTCAGGTTATTCTGACCAAAATTCCTCTTTTAAAACAAACTAAATTTAAAGCAAGCAGTCTGAACTTTATTGTAGCTTTCCTATTAAGAAAACGAACTGTATTTGAGTTGCCATTTCCTCATTTTTAAAGCATTTTTGATATTTTAAATTATTAAAGCCCAAGGAATCCTTTTCCGCTTGGTGTAACTTTCTGAGCAAAATTACATGAATTTTAAAATAAATCAAATTCACCTGTAGTAGTTTTGCTCTGATGTCCTCAGATTCTCCGCAGGATGCTCTAGCATGGGGCAGCGGCAAAACTCCCCCACCATTTTCCATCCAGCTAGAAAACGCGCTAGGACTGGTTCACCCAGTCATTCCAAACCTATGGGCCAATTCGTTCCTCCCAAGGACCTAGACGCCCACCTTGCTCATACCCAAGCGGTACCACGCTGCCCCCTAGTGCTCTCCTGGAGCAACATGCGCTATGGCCTAAGGGTCAGGTATGGAAAACTATTCCCATACCATGACCAAGCCATTGTTGAAATGGCACATGCAGTGATAACACCTGCCAGCTTTATTGATTTCTGCCCCTACAAGGGGTATTTGACCTCAGCTTCACCTGCAAAGCTGACACTGCTACTGCATCAACTGTTCCCCTAATATTCTAGGACACCCCTCTCCCCACAACTTGGACTCTGCTCCCAGTGGACACCACTTTGGAGGTTCAGTTTGCTGGCCTGCCCACCCACCTCCCCCTGAAGTGCTCCACCAGGAGCTGATGGACGGTTTGGCAGCCTATGGCTCCAACCCCATCTTACAATTTGTGGTCCCAAATGGGGCCACACGACTTGCTGGACCTCGGGCATATGGCACAATCGGCCCTGAATTTAATAAAATTGCAGTGTCAATTCTGCCATGCACCACTATTCCCTCAGTGCCTGACCATCCATTTTGGGCCCGCGTTGAGGGTGGGCGGATGATCTGTCCGTCATGGTTCAAGTTAGACCATTTTAAATGCAAGTGCCCCTCCTCAACCACTTCTGGTGGATCAGATGACTCATCCGCTGACCTCCAATCCACTGCCCACCCTGTACATTTTCTGGTATGGGGCACAATCCTAACTCCTTCACCCCCAAAGCCTAGTGCTGCAGATGCACCTGCAGCCACCAATCAGCCTCCTCCTCACCCCAATGCCATAAATAATTCCTCCAATCAAACATCAGATTGGATCCCAGTTTGATCCCATGCTTCCTCAAATGAATTGACCAAACCTCAACCTTACTCTGATTCCCCAACCCAATTAGACCAAACCCATGGTCATTATTGGCTAAAATTTACAAATCAGGTAAGTTCTTTGAAGAACCATCTCTGCAAATTGAGCGGTTTGTTAATGCAGAATGGGACGCCAAATACCCCACTCAACTTTATACCTCATAGCCAAATGCTGAATCGTTTTGCAGTGATCACCAGTTTGCAGTCAAAGCAGCTGCAACACCAGATTGTCATCCCCTGTGTAAATCTATCGCTAAATCAGTAGTAATACTCAAAGGAGGAATTCCACATCCTTTTATCCCCACAACCTTAACTCCAAAAAATAAAATCACGGTGAACCAGCATTACAAAAATGCAAATGATGCTATCCAGAATGTGGAAACTATACCATGGAATCTAAAAAGCAAAAATAATTTGAACCAACATTGCCACGTTCATTAAACTCCCAGACGCCTGCATCAAAGCTGAAAAAGTTTAACCGAATATCTCAGTGCCATTTATCTAGCTGGCAATTTCCATGTAATTCCAAACATCAGTGATATTGAACCACATACCGCAGATGCCCCAACGCCATTACTGTCAGCCATGACACGCACTCTACTATGGGAGGAAGAAGCTGCTGCCAAAGAGGCTGCCAAAGATGAGCCCCCTGACCCCCTCCCCTTCCGCCATGGAGGGATAAGTGGCTTCTGCTGCCCACTTGGTTGGTCAGTTTTCGAAGTGTTTCACTCAATCTGCTCACTAGGGCGTTTTGTTTGAACCAAGTACTTACGTTGGATTTTTAGTCTAGTTTTAGCTTCAGTAATTTCTGTCCCCTGGTCAGCTTGCCTCAAATAAATATAAATTATTAAAAACCCTAGATTAAGCTCTCAAGCAACATTTAAATGTTGCACATGAAAGTCTCATATCCCACATAATGAAAATTAGGAGGATTTGTGACACTGGTCATTTAATATGCCAGATCAGTCCTCATTCTTGAATCCTCAAATTTTTACCTACAATTTCCGTTACTAGTAGTTTTCCTGATTGGTCCAATTTCCAAATATGACATCCAAATTTGTGCACGAATTTGAACCAATATTCACAAGGTCAATGTGCGGATCAGGCTGGCCCTGATCCATCACAGGTAGGACAGGCTGGCCTTCTTTAGTTTTAGCATAACTAACACCTAACTTTTGGTGTTCAGCGAGTTCATCACTGCTGCCAACTTAGTGGTTTTGGATGCACCATCAATACTATTCTCAGAAATGATCAAGTAAATTGTGCACATTTGCATTCTTATTGAACTTTAATAAATTAACAGAATTACCTGAAATTGAGCTCCATGGCTGCAGGGCCAAAGGGGTTGCATTATCGCCATCTGACTTGACAGGTTGCTAAGATGAGGATGGGGAGTGACACAACCTTGAGCCTCCATAGTGTCTGGTTGTATGGAAGCTCTAACTGTCAGAATGGATGTTAAACAGCAGGTAACTTAAGTGTGACCTGTTCCTCATTGCTCTCACTCTCCTATTTCTCTGAAAGGGTTCTGGAGCAACTTAAAATTGGAGGCCTTCAAAAAATTCCTGGAAATTCTCCAATTAAAATAAGTCACCATTTCATAAAATGGAGGCGTTTCACCTACTAATTTCTCTCCATTATAATCATTTGATTACCATCCAGAAAGTCCGCTTGCAAAGTAATGTTTTTACACACTTGTGATCTTTCCTTTTGTCCTTGAGTTTTTAGTTAAATACTTAATGAGTCAAACTCCTCTTATAAATTGGTATTAGAGTGAAGGCACCAGCCATAGTATCATCTATCCATTGAGGAGGCGTCAATGAGCTTTCATAACCTTTACAAACTCTTATACTTGACACTTGTGGCCTATCATGATGTCAGGAAGTAGGCCAATTAGAGCATTTAAGTCTGCTAATACTTGACAAATATTGTTGGAACTATTTTATGGGGCTCACGGCCAGCACTAATGCATCAGAGGGTTGCACACCTCCACTGTGAGGTAGTCCTTAACTGGGTGGTCAGAATTCAGACATAAAAAATTTGCTCAGGAGAACTAGGTGTTCCCCCAGTAGTGAGCACCAAATGTTGAAATCAGCGCTTGGGCGTTGTATTTCAGGTGCACAGGACAATACACGCAACAATACTAGATACTGTTTGATAATAGCAATCTAGGTAAAAACTTAACAAAAGGAAACCTTAGTTCTCAGAAATGGGGTTTATTATTAACATTCAAGGATTACACTGTAGTATCTAATACTGCCAGTTTCTCTGAGACTTACTATACTAAACTTAAAATTAAACTAAAAACTAAATACTTATGAAAAAGGAATCCCTTGCAGATGGCAATCTTACTCAGATATGTTCTTTCTACCAGAGTTATTATTGGTACATTTCATGGTCACTAGGCACTTAAGAGTGGTAAAATACAACCGTAGTATCCAAATTAGTCCAAGAAATTGAGTGAATAAGGATCAGGCATTTTCATAATATTAATAATAATCCTAGCTATAATTAATGTATGCTGGATGTCCATACAACAAATAGAGGCTTATATCAATTATAATCTGGTGTAGGAGATACAATAGACTAGTAGGAAAACTAAATAGCAGCGGAATTTGAAATGGTGGGGTTAAAGATTTGATTCATTATAATTATTATATTAACTGTGCTGAAGTGAAACTAGAAACTTGTGTGCCTCAAACAGGAGTAAGTTTAAGCATTGATTGAATCCTATATCTAAATTTTAGTTTGAAAGTAAACAGTTGGTTAAAGTATTGGATAGTGGATGGTTAGTTAAACCAGTTGCAACACAGGTGCAGCAAAAAGATGGCACAGTGCCAACTTCCCATTTGACACCTGGGACAAACAGCTAGGTCATGCCCATTCCAAGTCCCAAATATTGACCATGTGACTCCACAATATGTTCCACCAAATTGGACTCAAAGCCTAAAAATGACTTTGACCAATTTTAGGCCAAGTTCAAGGACCTCTTAGGACAATGTCACCAGTCTGGCAACTGGCACTACAATGATATGGACCAACAGTTAGCATAATGGTTTCTTGACGCATTAGAAGAACTGTATCAAAATACAGTCCTCATAACACAACTTTCATGTGCACAATGCAATCAAAATCTACTGCCAGTAGGAACATCTAACCGGTCATTGGCCAAACAACTTGACGGCCAGAAATACTGAGATAGAATAAAGTAGAGTCTGATGGAGAGCCCATCACAAAATTACACCCAATCAGTTCTCCTTATTGGTTCACTACACAATTAGATGCCCTTTCAGATCAAGTGCAACAACTTGATATGGTAATTCAGGGACAAACTACACAAAGCAATTTCCACTGCCACAACTGCAACAAACCTGTACATTATTTTAGGCAGTGTCATGACCCTTGCAAGCGCTGGAAAGTGGGTCCCATAGATGGAGAATGTCCCGTTAAAATTAGCCAAAGATGCAGTGTTGTGCCTTCAGCCTCTGAGCAGGCAAACTTTTCTCAGGCTGTCCCCTAACAGTATTAAGACCTACATCCTTTCTCATATGGGGAGCGTCAATTAGACACTACCTGACTTACACACTCCCTTATACTGCGCAACAGCCAAACAACCACTTCATGATGGGGCCAATGCACTATCAGCACATATATGTTCTCCACTGACAATACATCCTAAGCTACCCTCTATCAGATCCAGTAACCATCCACCCAACAAGAAGAAAAAATAGCCCTGTTAAATGATTGACTGTATTTGAATTTTTAAATATATATAAGATATTAGAGATAATAATATTGGCTTTAGTCTATATTATTGTATCTGATTTTGAATATATCATATATTAATATACGAAAAACATATACTGTAATTATAATAAAAATATAGGATTAGCAGCCTATCAATTCCACTTGATTATATGTGACTTTATGAGGAGCGGATAGCATAGTGGGGTGGTTCATGCTCCACTTTGGGTTGTGTTATTGAAATAGGTTCAAAACCATCACAGGCTTTAAAGCTTGACAAAGTATGTTTGTCCCAAGGTCAGCCCGCCTCATTTAATTTTTTATTTTTTCCTTATTGCCCCATTATTGGGGCCTTTTGGATTAAGCCAATATTTGTCCTTAGCATTGATAGGGTTATAATTGAATTGATTTTTCTTATTTTTGATATGAGGTGTCTTGGCAATGTGCTACCATTGTTCAGAGGAATGATGGTTTATTATTTTTAAGATGAATCAGAGGAGATGTTCTCTTTGAGTAATAATATCAGGAATACATTTAACACGAGGTGGAGCTGGGTTACAGAAGGAAGACTCACATGTGGAGTAGACCCTCAGAAACTTTGGCCGCAATAATCTGGTTAAGTGGTGTTGCAAGGATAGGAGTCATGGGTAACGATACAGCTAGTATCAAAAATAACCCTAATTAAACCCATGTATTTTGATATAATAAATAAGTTAATATGGTAGTTAAAAATATAGGCTTATTACATTTGGTACTTTTTGTTATAAACGTCAAGGATTTCACTTAATTGAACAGGAAAATTGGGGCAGGAAGCCATAGTGCAAGTAAAATAACAGGAGAATAAAGAAAAAAACTTATATTTAAGGAGTTTAAATTTAAAGAATTGCCATCTGCTGGTCTATTGTCTTCAAACAATAAATGCTTTTAATTCCATCTATATCCCCATCTGAAGAGCCATCCACGTTGAGTAGTCATAACTTCAAAAAGCCCAAAACTTCTTCTAGCAGAGGTGTATGCCGCTTAAAAATGCAAACAAGGAAATTAGCCAAGAGCAGTAGTAAATATTATCCAACAAGGAGAATTAAAAAAGGGATTTGTTAAACAATTTGCAGAAAGAACCTGATGAACTACATGGTATCCCTATGGAAGAATATCATGAGACAATAAGAAAACAAAACAATAGTCTCCTCCACTTGCTAGAATTTTCCAAGAAGGCTATGGAAACCCTATACCCAACAAAAACGAGAATAGATCAGTTGTCCTAACAGAAACCCATCCAGTAATGAAGAAAACAACTCCAAAATTTTATGTACCACAGCAACTCGCCATGCCAGCTACCAATCCATAGTTAATCTACCTAAAGGAATCTCAGTTACAAATATTTTAAAATGAAACATTTATTTCAAGGCTCTATAAAGACCTGTGCAAGTCCAGCCCAGCTTTACATCAAGACCTTATTCAAGCTATCAAACTCACCAGCTTTTATTTGGGTCTTAAAATAAGAATCTCTACTTATCAACATGAGATCTCCACACTATGAGACCCTTTTTAGATACACTGTTTCCAATCTCTTTTACAAGGGCTCATCAGCATATTGTTACCAAAATTTTTTATACACTAGCTAGGGAGGCATTCTTTAAAGCGATTTAATTTTCCAGGTGTCTGAGGGGAACCCATCAAGATTGTTGATTATGTGCTTACCCTCTCAGTTGCTATAGCAGGTAAAATCTACTATAAATACGCAGTAGTTTGACTACTTCCAGCTATTACTTTTTTGACAGTCCCTTGAAAAATTATGAGATCAATGCATTTTTGAATTGTACTTATGGTTCATGCAAACGAATAAGATAATGAAACCCCTGACAGTTATTTATTCCAACATGTAGAAGCCTGTTGATGCCCAAACAACTGTTTATCTATCTGTGCAATGAGTTAGCTTAAGATAATAATGTTCTAACTTATTTAGATGATTAACAAAGGGAGAAATTAACGCAGCTCCTCAAATAACTCAAATGGCTTTATTGCTGCAAAGATAATGACAGACCTTCTCAACCCTGAGTTCACACCATATTGATGTTGTGACGCCAAACACATCACTAAATGGCCCTATTATCTGTATCAAGCACATGAAATTTGCTTAAAGAGGAAATTGAGACGCTGGCCACCGCCTCATCTACCCTTCCCCATCTCCATGAGCATTCCTCATTGTAGTTGTCCCCAAGAAAAATGGAAAACTCTGGTTGTGCTTCACTTACATTCTAATGAACTAATTAATCAAGAAAACGAATATTCAATGTCACTTATTTTAGATATTTTCATCTCTGTGGGGGCGCACAGTAATTTATAAATACTGACTTGTTTTCTAGGTACCACCACTGCAATGGAGAAATATTTTATTTAAAGAACAGCAATTGTCACTAGATTCAGATATTTTAATTATTCAAATGCCTTTATGAGCTTAATGGAGCTGCTATAACATTCCAAAGAGTTATGAATGGATTATACCACAGATATCAAATCAATATTGACACTGTCTCCCTCAATGATATAAACATCTTTTCCGCCAATTTCTAGCAACGCCTCCAGGACCTAGGAGCATACTCAAGAGGACTAAAGAAGAAAAACATGGAATTAATAGAACAAAACTGATGTTTTGAAACATAAAGCTAAAAATTCTAGGACACATCATCCCCCTAAAGGAAAATGCACTGACCCCTCTAAGGTGGAAGAAATTTCCATATGGCCAATCCCAGATAACGCAGCTGAAGTCCTTAGCTTCTTGGGAACCATCAACTACTAGTGAGCATTTACCCTTAACTCTAGTAAGGGAGCCACCCTCTGTACCAACTCCAGAAGAAGGAAGCCCCATTGGTAATTCACCACGACCGCCTCAAGAGTTTCAAACTAGGGAATGTATTAATCCAAACTCTTATCCTAATTTCCCAAATTTGAAAAGTAGTTCCAGGTGTTTATAATTAATAGAAAAGCAAGAAACATGGCTTTGCTCACCCAATTATATGAATTTAAGTAGCACCTGAAAAAATATTTCTGAAAGGTTTCTCTGGCAGTATACAAGTACTTAACTTATGAGAAAGAAGTCCTGGCAAAATTGTTTACTCTAGGGAGTTCTGGTACTACCTGTTATATAAGTTGGTCACTGTATTAACATGTAAATTGGCGGTGAGTTTCTGATGATTAATCTAATCTAAAAAAGATGCTGAGTACTCTGGTAGTATGAAATAATGGAGTTTGACTTAATGTTTTGTGCATCTCCCTGGACAGCTCAAAATGGTGGTAGATGGATATCACAAATTTGCAACATCTCAGCAGTGCCAGAAATCTTCCATATGAGGGAGATCAATCTTGAAAATGAGCTCCTACAGAATTGGAAATTTTTAGAAGACTTAAAGTACCATATCATATCCAGGATATACCTTCATTCAAAAGTGCTGACTTTATAATTCTAATATCTGAAAGTCACTGTTATTGATCTGGCAGATTTAAAGAATACTGGGATTCTAGTCTGGGTTAGTCACAACCCAGTGGAAGACCCAGCATTCCAGTGGCACAGCTGTCCTAATGACTTGAAGATATTCATATTCTAGGGTTTTGTTAGAAAATAAGCGTTTAATCCATACCAAAGGACTTAATAACAAACCAAATGGCTGCAATGGGGGCAACCGCAGGTCTAGATGGGAAACCTACAAAGGTGAGGAGGTATAGAGGATATCAACTCCTCATGGGTTCGCAGTTGCTGGTCTTTGGTAATTGTCCCTTATCAACCTAATTTGCCACCAGACTGCTGTTAATTACCAAAACCACTGTAGTTATTGGTGATTGTACATAAATTTTCTAAGGGTGGGGCTTAGGTAATCCACTACAATGATGGTTTGATCCATTTCTTTGATGAGACGCTTAATTGTTGAGTCAATGTAAATTGATATATAATAAAATTATATTTTCTAAGTTTTTTTATAAATTTTGGTTCCTTTGATCCACTAAACATTTGATTATGGGACGTTGGCAATTTGTTAAGCCTTTATGTCACCTAATTATTAGTTACTTTGCGTAGCTCTTTCTGGCTACTTATCAAGCAAGCATGTTTACCCTCTCCACACTTGAAAATTCTATCATACTGGCTCGCTTTCTATATTAAAACCCTTTTTTACTTATATTGGCGTTTTAAAGAATTTATTTTTTTATCAGTTCTGGCATGGCTGGCCAGGGAGGGGAATAGCAGTTTTATATTTTCACTTAGTATAACATTTGTGCCTTGCAACCAGGGGGTTGTGAGAGGATGGATAAATGTAGGCCAACTTACTAGGAGCTATAGTTGAGTGGGAATGCGTGATCTTAAGTGATGAGGGTTGGCAACGCGCTGGTGAGTGCGCCCTGGAAAGACTGCTAGGTGACAGAGGCAGGTGGCGTTTGGACTTCTGCTGCACCTCTACCCAATGGGGCCTATATCCACACAAATGGCGCTTCATGCGAGTTTTCCCAGCTGGCTGAATGCCCACAAGATGGTTTGGCAGTGCTTGAATTTATCTTTTTGTTGGTCTGTACCATTTGTTGCAGGTTCCAATGCAGCCTATTCTGACAGACAATCAAGGCAATTCTCTTTCAGCATAGGATTGCATATGTCAAGTTAATGCGCAAGGTCTTGGGGGCCTTGATTGTTACACTAATTCTGTGGTACTGGCGCATGATTAAAATCTACAACTTTAAAACTCAAATCAAGTTAAATCAATCTGACTTATAGTCTGGGCGAGCTTGGAAAACATCTTGTTTTTGTTGGGTAGGATCAAACTACTGTGCATGGTCAATAAAGGAGTTAGGTCTTTGTATTAGATTACTTGTATAAACTGTGGTGATGGCCCAGAAGATGTGTTTCAGATGATCTGGAGGCTGGTAACCCCTTTTAGATTGGGCTGACAGGCGTCCTTTTCTCACAGATAATATATTAGATTTAAAATATTGGAAACCCCTTGTTGGCCAAATTGCGCCAAGCCAATGGTGAATTTTTGGGGAGAATCATGGGTTTGGAGGGTGGCCTTTGTATGCGGCAGATTACAAATATAGTTTTGAATATAATTCTTCACAACTTCCACTAGGGCGCGGAGAGCTGTTGGATTGTTAATTTGGAGTGCCCACTCAATGATCAATGGAGCCAGACCATAAATAGCAGCATGCCATGCCAGATCAACAAGAAAAGTGTTTAAATTTTTGTAACAGGAGGAGACCGTGGTGAACATTTGGGATGCGCAAGATTTTAATTTAAAATCTCAAATTAAGGAATGAATGACTACAGACCTTAAAAGTGGCTGTTTTCTTTATAATGGGGGAAAGTGAGGGGATCAGCGAGTATCTTCAGAACTGGACTAATCTGGGCCCCTTTTGGTATTCCTAATTGGTTGTTCTAGGAAAGCATAGTATGGTTGGGGAGGATTTTTAGTGATTTCTGATGTCTTCATAAAATTTCTTGATGTTGGAAGTCTTGTATTGACAGCAAAGTTACTTTTTGATAGAGCCAAACCTAATCATATTTTAATAACTTGATCAATTTGCGCAGCTCACTTTGTAAAGATCCATTTCTACTGGTTAATTTATAATTATAACTCCTAGGGCATTTTGGGCAACTTGGACTATTGATCCATAATCCATAATTTCATATTTAGTAACAAATCCAATTTCCTTGACTTATTAAGAATTTTCCAAAATTCAGGGCAGAATTTTCAATTTTAGTGGTTTGAGGATGCTAGACTGGGCTAGGACGAGTCTTAACGCCCTGCTGATGGCCCCTGATCTGGGATTCCTCCCTGAAGACCCCCTCAAATATTCCAAATACAGAAGAAGTGGAGAAGGAGGTACAGAGAGAGGTTCTTTAGATCCAGAGAAGTGACCCAACGCTTACTACCAGCATGAGCAAGATCACTTAATTGAGACAATGGTTCTACTGGAGCCTTGGGCCCTCTCTTGCGCCTGTGGAAGATTTTTTTCACATTCAGGCTGAGTGAATGGGTCTCCAGACTTACATCCCTCTTTATATATGCACCAAAGGATCCTTTGCTCGGGTGTTTTATATAAATCAATGCATGAAGTGGAAGAAAGAAGTCTATAATGACGCTGGGCATTTTGGAGCACAAGCCACCTGATTAAAACTCTTTCAGTATACTGGTGGATAATTTTCTAATATAAAGTTAATAACCATATAGCCACGTGCCTTGCTTTCTAAGCCATTACTAAGTCACCTGGTGGACAGAAACCCCTGAATCATATAGCGGCCCAAAATATTTTAAAATTTGAGCCTCAACTTCTTAAGACCCCTAGAATTGCAAATAATGGAAAAATTTATTATTAGCTACCAAATATTAAACTTTTAAAGTCGCCAAGGCTGCTCCCCAGGCTGTTGTAACCACAATAGCTAAGTTTCTAAATGAGTAGATACATACTATCTATGGACCACATTACCTTATCTTGACTGACTGGGGATCACAGTTCAATGTTGTGTTGATTGAGGGAAAAGTAGCTCAGATTTGTACCCAGCACTCCATGATGATAGCATACATCCTCAGTGCAATGGTTTATTCAAATAAATGAGTCAACTACTGATGCATGCATTAGAACAGAGTGTCACCAACAACCCTAAAATATGTCCCAAATGATTACCCACCATTTTATGCGCATAAAAACTAAAATCCATAGCATTACCAAATATACACCATATGAACTAATGTTTGCAGTAAAATATAGCCCAATCCGCTGTCTAAGAAACTCAACAGTCATCTCATTAACTTGCCAAATCAGAAAACCCTTTTTGAGAAATTGGTATAGAGCATGCCCACCAGGTATAGATAAACTATGATAAACGTCTCAAAAAATTCTCCAGGTCTTTACAGTGTGTGACATCATCATCCTATACTGAAATAACCTATAAAACTTTGCTTCAAGAAGATTCACCCTCACTTCACAGGCCATTTATAGTTAATAAAGTACTCCATTATGAGAACTACAACCCTAAGAATCTAAATTGAGCGCTCTATTAGTCTATTGTCAATGGCAATCATCTCAAATTAAACGATTATAAAAAATATAAAAGAGACATCGATGAATCCCCCCCCTTGGGTTGGGACCATCTAGTACTAAAAAAAATATAAAAGAGATGTTATCAGATTTTACTCTATTATTGGTAAAGCCTCAACTTTGGGCTTACACTTGATTTATTATTTAATCAATCCCAATTCATATTATCTATATCTAATCTAATAGTTGAGAATTATTTTTGAGATTAAGGCCTTTTTTCTAATTAATATTAGATTGTAAAGTACTGATAAATTTCTATTGATAACACTGAATTCATGAATGAATAAATATAGAATATTGGCTTGCTACTGCTCCACATTCCAATGAGTTAGGATGAACACCCTAACTAACTTGCTATTATATTGATATTAAAGATTGATGTTCTATTTAATAATCAAATTTCATCTTTACTCAATAACAACTTTATGCCACCTATTATGCCATACTATCTGTTGGTTTCCTGATAGCATGTACCGGAATTCAACTAAATGTGTTATAATTGTTGATCTCAGTCCATCCTGGTCTTTAATCCTTATCTACTTCAACTCTAAACTTAAACAATGCTATCTCTTCTATATTCCTTGTTCTACTTTTAACCTCATATATAGTATTCACCTATCACACTTAGTAATCTTTATTTCCCCTAGTACTATAAATAGTACTAATCTTTTTTCATAATAAAATAATAATTATTGGAAATTATGTTGAGAAATGGTGACTGCACATGTTTACATGGCTTTAAACACTTTTACTAACAAAGATTCCTGTTTGATGGCATGAAGCGTGATCTGAGAATATAAAGGTTAAAGTAAAAATGTGATCTGTCTACTTAATAATACTTAGGCAACTGTTGCCTATAATAAACTAAAATAATATCCTTAAACTATAGTAAGCCAAGACAAGGTAATTTATCAGGACTTTTATTTTACATATATAGGTGATACTTGGCAATCTAATGCTCACCTATCAGAAATATTACATCAGTTTCCAAAGAGTACACTAATTTATTCATTGGCATGCAACATTTGGCATTCTTTTGTTCAGAACTTCCATCACCCTATCTAATTATTGCGGTGATTGAGCCTTCAAGTTTGGGAAACTATAATCAGCAACTTGGCCTGATACCTTTTCTAGAAAGTCTATTCATTAAATTAGACATGATTAAGACCTTGATTGATTGACATAATGCTAATTCATAGCTTATCTCTTAGAATCCTAAAATTCACAGAAATAGGTATGACTTTTTAAAGTTTAGTTGGAGCAATTTCTCTTAGGAGCCTAGGAATCATTAAAGATAGTTAATAAAATTAAATTTTTTCCTGATTAATTAAAGCACAAGTTATTGGAACATGTTGGAACAAACATAATTAGGTTAAAATTCTACCATATATTATATAGTTTTATTTATTGCTAAAAATTTTATTTTAATGACTAATGTCTCTGTCAGGATTTCACCAGATTCCTATGTTTTGAAACCTTTTACCCCATATATTCCCCTGATAATATTGGATATGAAACTCAGTAAATCTAGTTTTATCAAGTCTAAAAATAAAGATCATGCTTATCCCAATCAAGTGATAGCAGAAGATTTGATTGCTCTGTGATTGAAAAGATCTGATAAATCCTAGATTACTTTGAAGCCTATAAGTATTTAATCCTTTCGTTAAAAAATAGGTCTATTTTCAACCTTATTTTTCATACTTTATATCATTTTGGAGATTCCATAAAATAACTTCAAGACCTTATCTGCCAATTTTAAAGGATAATTTAAAACTTTAAAAGTGGTGCTCACTTCAGGGCCTCTCTGAGTTACTCTCTTGTGAAAACGTCAATCACCCAAATAGATTCTCCCATTTCTCCTAAAAGAGTCCTAAAACCATGAGCAAGTTAGTATTTTATGCTGGGTCTGTTCCACTAGAACTGAAATCCCAAGAGTACAATCTACGTTGGAATTCCATGCCAACTTAGAATTTTATGGTCCCAATTTAAGCTTTATTAAAAAATTTTAAATACAGCACAAGGCTTTAAGAAACATCATTGATCAAATTCTTGATGGGGTTTTAATTCTTGGAATCCATTCTACTCAATCTTGGACTAATAATGTACCCTCTATGATGAGGGATTATCATAAACTTTTCAATTACCAGGGATTAGTACTGAGTAATATTTACACCACTTTGTACACCCTACTTTATACCACCTACTACAAGTAGTAGGAATGCATCATCATGGGATGGTTAATTTTTTAGAATTACAATTCTTGAATAAATATGTTTCTGAGCTCTTCAAGTCTGCCTCCAAGTTTAGTAAAGATAATTGTGATGCCATTATTAATAATTGAAAACTTTTTAATGAAGTGCAACAATAACTTGTTCAGCTTGATCATAAAATATATATTTCTTTCAACTCACAGTTAATGAAGTGAGTCCAGGAAATTTAGGTTAAATGGAAAAATACCTTTTCCAGATTCTCTAGTCATAACCAATTGATGGAAGATGAAAGTACAAATTGCCATACCATCTAGTACTAAAAAAAAGTACAAATTGCCTCACAAAATTTGAGCAATTGTACTCTGGAATTAAAATCAAGTTAGTGAAGTTAAAAGAATCTCAGGAACTATAGTTCAGCAGGGGGAACTAGGTCCTTCTGGTGTTGAAGGACCTCATGGGCCACCTGGGGGTGAAGGGCTACATGGACCTCCTGGTGCTGATGGACCTCGTGGACCCCCTGGTACTGATGAGCAACTAGGATCCCTTCAGCAGGCTGACACTCTTTTGATCATGATTGAACAAAAGCATGAGCAAGTTTATAAAGTTGCTAAGGAGTGTAATTTAACTTACACTAGGGGTACTATTACAGCTAGTGACATATTTCCTGTAATTAACTGCCCTTCTAAAGCCAAGTCCAACAATCCCTTGGGGCAGAGACCAGAACCCCTAAGGGTCACCAATGACCTATCTAAGGTCATTAACAAAAAAATGGGTTTTGGCTTTGCCAGCCAGGGCTGAGGAAAACGGCTTATTTGAGGCAAAAGCCCAGGCGGGAATCGAACTTAACACCCAGAAAATCACAAGATATGAGGTTATGAAATCTGGCCAAATTCAAAAAAATTTTGATTTTGTTGAAAAATGACGAATTTGTAGCTCATATCAGGTTCCAATAACCACTGGAGTCTTCATAAAGCAACCCCCTATAAATTAAGTCTCAAGATGAGAAAGGCTTTGCTTTTCTCAGATATTCTGATCACCTTAATAAAGTCTAAAAATTTTGGGCCAGTTTCCTGTATAATTTTTTTCTTTAACAAAAATATACCTCTCTGAAGATCTGTGATGGCTGGAGTTTGTTTTCCACTCTGGTTTGCACCCTGCTGTATGTGAGCCCTCCACCCACTCCACCACCTATTCTGCCAGCTCCGCCTCCTCTTATTTCTCTGGACTTAGTCTTGGATTTTACGCCACCCTTCCCAGCTCCCAGGGCCTCTTGTACCTGATGATTGCGGCCAGTTTGGTGTGCGTTTTGCTCAAAAAATTTATATGGAAACACAATACTGACCGTTTAGGACGTCTCTTCGTTTTGTTGTGTCAGTTGGCCTTTTTGTATCAGCTTTGGACTGTATCTTTCCCTCCAGTGACCTCCTGCGCTCCAGTTTCCCTGAAATTTACCCATTGATCCCCTGATTTTGCTTCAATTCTTATCTGAAGAATTGAATAATTTGGATAATAGACAAAGGATACTGACATCCTATTACAGTCCTGTGAGTCTAAAGGGGATATACTTCAAACAAAGATTAAAAATTTTGGAACTTACATACCATGCACAGCAGAAGCAAATTTTTGAGTTATCTTGCATATTGGACGAAAAAAGTGGGGCATTCTGACCTAAATCTTCAGATTAGTGAAATCCATACTGAGGCAACTGGTTCCTATCCTCAATATTCTTCCCAAGCTTCTGACTCTAAATTTTTACGTCTGCACTCAATTGGAACAACCTGGTTTTCATGTATTGACAGCTAATGCTCCTATTAGTTTTAAACCTGCGTTTAAGGATAAGTACTCTCCTTAAGAAGGCAGTATCATATCTTTTCTCTATTTATATGAGAAGGCTCTGAGCAAGGACATGGACATATCAAAAAATGATTTATTTACCAAATTGTCTTAATTGATTGGCCCAAGATATCATGGTGCCTCATTTTGTGACTTGTTCTATGTGGTCCCAGTTAAGAAAGTATCTATTAAAGATTTTGGAGTTGTCATGAAATTGAACATGGGCTCTACTAGTGTTTCAGGCCAACCAGTATGAAGACTAGTTGGCCCTTTGCTGTTTCACCTTCATTGACATACCAACCCCCATATGTCCGCGTCCAACCCACCAACCAACCACCAACAGCTTTGCCTTAGCCCCAGTTGTCCTCAGCATGTGCCCTAGCAAGTCCTGACCCCATCATGGGCGGCTCAGGCACTTCCACGCTACCCCACCCTCATGACCCTTCACCAACCCATCTGGGCATTCCCCGGTAAGTCCATCCCCTTCTTGGGCGGCTATGGCACTCCCACTCTGCACCATGCAAGGTTGGCGGCCAGTAAGCGCATCTGCTGGTAGCCAGCTGGCCAGGTTCCCGCTGGTTCCTCATAGGGAGGAGGCATAGGAGCTGGCAGCATTAGCCACTCCAGGTGTGATCACCCGCGCCTATTAGGGATCTCCTGTCCCACCCTCCCTACTCTAGTTGCTCTTTCACTTCAAACAAATAGGAAAAGATGGGCGAAAGAGATCTTCTTTATTAAGAGGGAATGAACAACTTTTTATACTACTTTAAGTCTACTGCGCCCAAGTACACTTTGGCCAATCAATACTGGAAAACCCATTGGCCACTTGATGCCAAAACTCTATCAGATTGTTACTTCATTCATTCATACTTCATACCGATTTTCTTCAGATCTACTCATCTGATCACCAAGTTCTACATTTTGTCAATCCGTCCTCAGCATGAGTCACTGGTTGATTGTATATAAATTCATATTACTTTAATTAAACATCAAGCATCCTTGGCATGAGTCGCCAGTGCTCCAAATTAGTTGGTGGAACCAATTTTCAGTAATTTGTAACGGATTCATTGACTTTTCACTAAAAAATCCCACAACGATCTATGAATGGCATTTTGGCAGTGAACTGAGCTTCCACTGAACCTAAACTCAAGTTAATAATATAACATTAAATAGTATTAAACTAGGCAATTAGCCAAAAATCACACCCAACTAACCAAAACCCCTAATTATGATACTATCAGAAGGATCCATATGGTTAAAACCTCAACAGGAGTCACACATTATCCTCTCAAAAACAGGCTTTTATGGGCATACAGCCCTATCAAAATGAAACTATAAAAGACTTTGCCCATAGATTTTATTAGGAGGCTCAGATTTTGGTAGCATGTGGCTGGTTAAATTTGGACGATGTTATTACTGCTGTTATGTCTGCTTTTACTTCTAGAACTCAGATGCAAGTCTACTTATCAGCTTAAAAAAGAACTTCAGAAGTATCAAGACATTAAGGAGGCCTTGTTGAAATTGCCTTCTCAATTTACTGTAAACCCCTGAATCTAAGACCCTCCAAGGACCAGTAGCCCAAAAATATGTGCAGTGCCTGAAAATTCTAGAGCTGTTTAATGTAACTATTGTCACCGATGCTTCCATAAAGAAGGCCATTGTTATAAAAAGGAGGGTGGTGAAAAAAAGAAAGAAGACAAAAATCAATAAGATTTAACATCAAGATAATGATATGAGTATTCAGCAGGTCATCAAAACCCTGTTGTGGGAACCCAGCCAATTTCTGCTTACTGGTGCTTTTTGTCTGCTGGATTCCACAAATGTTTGTAAATAAATTTTTTATAAAGCACTAACAAAAACTGGTTTTTATGAAATTTATTAGTGCGATACAAGAAAAAAATGACCCCCCTCAACATCTGACCATTCAGTATTTAAACTGTCTCAAGGGTCAAGAGAAATTCAAGGATAGGTTCAGATTAGCTTATACTAGTCAAAATAAGAAAATGTGGGGAAGCAGCCTATTGAAGCTCAGAAAACTCACTTCATTTTGGCTGAATGATGGAAGGGGAATTTTTATTGGCTAAAATGTACCTGTGGGGTAACGCTTTGATAAACTTCAGCCAATCCCTGTTTGAGAAATTTATTGCATCTTGGGGGACCTCAACACGCCTATAAAAGGGGGTGGTCCCCGCGTAGGTGCTTGAAGTGACCTGTTTGTGGCTGAGGGAGTACCGTCTGATGTGCACCCCAGGGTCTGCCACATAGTCAAAGAAATCCAACTGCTCAATTTTGTGTATTTTGCCCTTGTAGTATTCGAAATTGTGTTACCACAATTAGCAAGGTTCCACCAAGAATCAACCAGGGTCTTTTGGTCGATTAAATTGTTATTATTATCACTATCACTCTTAGGATCATCACAAACTCAAAAAAGCTGAAATTTCCTCTAGCAATTTCAACCTAAAACATTCTTCTTTTGCAGCTGAGAGAGCAAATGTCTGACATCACCCCTTAAGAACGTTGAGGGGAGAATAAGGCCGTAGGAAGCGGCCAAGTAATTGATTGATGGTGATTCCTGTAGCTAAAGATTTTATAAAATACTCATTGCCTCTTTTGTAGGTGATGGTAAAGGGACCCTCCCAAATTGGTCCAAGCTTACCTCTTCTAGGGGTTATGCGGTTATGGTAGTATAATACCATGTCAGACACTTGGAATGTAGGTAGGGGTTTAGAGCTCATTGGCAGCCTGTCCTTCTTTAGTCACCGTTTTCACTAAATTAGTCATAGCCTCAGATTGGAGTTAAATGATTTTATGAGCTAATCTTCTCATAACTTTTTCAGGTTCCTCAACTCTAGAGGTGAATACATCTTTTGCTAAAAGGGCAGTATTCCAGGTTCCCGACCATACAAGACCCAGAGTGGAGACATTTTTAAGATCTGAAGATAGCTAATCTGGTAATCCATAATAGCACTGAGTAGGTAATGATCCCAGTGAAGAGGATCAGAGGAGGCAAATTTGTAAGATGGAAACCAAGGTTCTATTGGCTCTTTCCACGGTCCCATTGGTTGAGGGATTATATGGAGCAGAGAAGAGTTGTTGGGCTCCCATGGATGTGGCTAAGGTTTTAACTACTCTGGAGGTGAAGTTCTTACCATTATTTCAGAGTAATACTTGGGGACAGCTGTGTTGAGTAAAAATGTTTTGATGTATAAACGTGGCTGTGGCCTTGGCCGTTTGAGCAGGAAGATACACGGCTTTCACCCACTTAGTGAAGTGGTCAATAGCTACTAGGATAAATTTGTTTCCACTAGTAGTCTGAGGAAGGGGACCTACTTCATCCAAACTGATTGTGTGAAACAGTTGTTGAGTGGTAGTGGGTTGATACTGGTATCTAGTCTTGAAACCATATTGCTTCTTACATGTAAGGCAAGCTTCAATTATGTCAACAATAAATCCCATCATTTCATCCCAGTAGTATCGATCCTTAATCCACTCATAAGTTTTCTTTGCCTTCCATGACCTAAGTTGGAGTAAGCTTTTAGGATAGCAGGTACGCATTCTGAGGGCCAATGGTAAGGAAGCCATTTTGCCCCAACTGCTTATAAAACTTCCTGCTCTCCATTTTAATGTTACAGGAGTGCCAGTCTAACATTTTCTGTACAGGCTCATCCTCATCCTCCCAGTCATCAAGGGTCATTAAGAGGTCATATAACCTCTCCGCCCCACTATTATCTAAGTGAAGGACTGGTAGCTGAGTCAACCCATCAACATTCATGTGATGGGTTCCAGCATGTTTCTCGATCTTCATGTCATAATGATGGAGCTTTAGAGCCCAACGAGCTAACTGTTCAGTAGAATTTTCATGTTTTGTAACCATTTTAGGGAAGCATGGTCTGTAACCACAGTGAAGGTGGTCCCATATAAATAGGGCGGTATAGATTTACAGCTAACAGGACAGCAGCGCACTCCTTCTTTGTCACACTGTAATTGTGTTCCACTTTTGACAGCATCTTACTGAAATATGATACTGGATGATCTACACCATTTTCATCTAATTGGGCTAAGATGGCCCCAACGTCATAGTCTGAAGCATTGGTAAACATGATAAATTGTTTATTGTAATTGGGACTCCTCAGGATAGGACGTTGTTGTAGAAGTTGTTTCAACGTCATAAAAGCGGCCTTCTGTTCAGCTCCCTAATGTAAAGGGGTGTTCTTAGTCAATAGGCGAAAGAGTGGTTTGCTGAGCTGGGCAAACTTAGGGATAAACTGATGGTAATACTCTATCATCCCTAAGAATACCTGAATATCTCGTAGATTTTTAGGGGGAGGCATTTTCAAAATCTCTTCAACTTTATCTTGCGTGGGTTGGATTCCTTATCAGTAAATGTGTCCAAAGAAATCCAATTTCCTTTGGAAGAAGGTACACTTTGAAGGCTTAACTTAATATGTGACTTGCATAACCGTTGAGCCCCTCCTTCAGGTGATCAAGATTTTCGTTGAAGGTTCGTTAGAAACACTGTGATATCATCATAATATACGATGACACAAGTTAGCTTCAGGTCCCGCAAAATGTGGTCCATCACCCTCTGAAAGGATGCAGGTGCGTTACACAACCCTTGAGGTAATTGGGTTGGTTGGAAGCGACCCTCACTACAAATGAGAGCACATTTCTCCTGATCTTCAGGGGAAAGGTCCATTTGCCAATAGCTGCTAGCCAAGTCCATGGCGGAAAAGAAGTTAGAGCCATAGAGTTGGGCCAGGGCATCGTCAATGCAGGGGATAGGTAGCTATCCTTTTTTGTGAGGTCATTTATCTTTTGGAAGTCCATAACTACCCAATGACCTCCGTTTTGATTTTTAATAAGCAACAGAGGGGAAGACCAAGGGCCTTGTGAAGTATTTAATAACCCCGCATCTAGCAACTGCAGAAGCTCTGTCCTCATCTGCTGTTCTTCCACCTTTGACTTATGGTAAGGTTTGGACCTAATAGGATGGGCATCACTCACATCAATGGAGTGACACCAGCCTTTCGTGTGGCCATAATCATTGTCTGATTTGAAAAATATGTCGATGTATTTGTCTAATAAAGTATGAACCTTTCTAATTTGTCTGTGGTTAGCTCATCTAAATATGAACATTAGGTATGTACACACCAGATTATCCATAGGCAAGCCCAAATCCGCCATAGATCTGAAGGACTGGATACATTCAATATCCTCCACTGAAAGTAGGAAGCCTCTTCCAATCTCCTGGTGTTTTCAATGACCATGTCTTTTCCAGTGAGGTTTCCCAGCAGAAGGCTAATAGGCCTCTGGTAGGATGGGTCTAGTATCACAGGCAGTACCCAAGGCTCCAAGGGGCTAACGCCCTCAAGACTTGTAATATGCAACAAATAGTGGTGTGGGATTTGAAGCGTGATTTTTGTGTCAACCACTCGTTGTTCATCAGGCTTAATCAAGACCTCGTCTGCAGCATAGAAAGGGATGCCGTCCCTAACATCCACTGAGTCTGAAAATTTCTAATTGTTGTGTCCAAAGGTGGAATAAGGTAAAGTCATAGCTGAAAAGGGGTAATTGACCAGGCAAGAGTATTTGTGCTTGCTGGTTTCTTTATTGTATAGTACTAAGGGGACTTCATAGTTGAGCAACGATAGAAAACTTTGCTTCATATTAATTATCCCCTCATACTCAATCATGCACTGAGTGCCAATGAGCATATCATATGCGTTATTGTCCAAAGCTACAGCAGGGGCTAATAAGATAAGCTTCCCAATTCAAATGGGAAGAAAAGAGTATGTCCCAATAGCACGGGTATTGTTGGGACCTGCAGATCCAAATTCTTGTGTATACTCCAAGTCAGGTGCTAGCTTTATATTCTTGATAAGCTTATTGGAGATCACGCTAACTGGGGAGCCAGTGTCCAGGATGGCCAATATTCGGACTTTTTTTATGACCACCTCAACTTTAGTAAGTGTTCCTCCAAAGTTAGGCAACAAAGTTAATACCTCCTTAAGCTGGAGGGTGGAGGTTGGTTTTTAACATTCTCAGTGTATTTATCCAAGATGGATTTCATGGGATGGACTCGCTGAAGAGGTCAAATCAAGCCAGCTAAGAATTGGTCACCATCGCTGGCATTGTCAATAACTTTTGGCCACCCTAAATTTTTGCTAAGGTACGTTTCCTATGGTATGGTGGTATCATCTACTCCTCTAGTATCAAAATAATCAGGAACCTCTACTTCCACAGGTGCTCCCAATATATTAACCAACATCATTGTAACCCCTCTCAGATTTATCCCCAAGGGCATTCTCAACCACTGACAAGGCCACAATTGAGGTATGGTTACATCCACATGAGGTTGGATAGCCTTAGGGCGCACAACTACCAGCCTAGCAGTCTCCACTTTATGCGAGGGCGTGGTATCCTTTTTGAGTTGCACTGAGGAAGCTGATTTTGCAGGGAGGGTAGGCACAGGTGGGCTCACTCCCATCTGATCAACAGGTGGAAGCTCCTCAATGGTTAGAGCTGAAGGTTTGACTTCAGCTTCATTCATTGTGGCACATAAATGGAATTCGTCCACATCCAACAAAGCCTCTTTGATGTTGCAGATGTTTTTGAAGTAGCATTTTACCAAGATGATACGCCTGGCTAGAGAGGTATGAGAAGCTAACTCAGTTAACAGGGCGGCGATAGCATCATCAATGGTGAGAATGTTAGAGGTTGACACCTTTGAGCAGTGAGGTAAATTATTTCAGGAAATGCAATGGGCGATTCACCTTCATACATGCTAAGGCGCATAAAGACCTGTTTTCCCTGTGTAGACTCTGCTTTGATCTGAACTCATCCATAAAAGTTTCCTTCACCTCTGCCCAAGTGTGCAAAGGGTCCAAGTAAGGAACTATCATCTCTTGCGCTAGGCGGCTTAAACAAGGAATGATGCTTTGAACCTTTTGCTTGTCCGTTGCACCACACATGGTAGCTTCATAAACGTACAAAAAGG